>JAODUP010000788.1:25000-42500 GCA_025642065.1 Paralvinella palmiformis | reverse complement strand
ACAAACAAGTCTATATTTACCGGCAATAGATAGTTTAACAAAACTACCAAAATTGTCTATTAGATATTTGGAAAAGGCAATAATATACAATTTATCAGCACGAGAACCAGTTTGTACCCGCTGTAATTTTGCGATAGATGAAACGGACGTTTTCATTTGACGAGAGATAGTGAACAGGTGCCATTGTTGTCGCGCGTGCTTTAGAAGACGACCCTAGATGGATCTTGATAATTTAAAATCTGTTCTAAAAACACACCTCTCCAACGTCTTTTTCACAAATAAATAATAATTGTCTTTTAAATCTTTTATAGGGTTTTTTACAAGCATTTTATTTGGGGTATTATTATATTAAGTATTATTTGTCCAGAATAATTGGACAATAATAATAACGTAATTAATTATTTTTATTCATCTTAACTGATGGCTAATTCGTTATCTTTTACACAAACGTACATCAGGTTATCATCTCCAATACAGGGCAACTCCGTGGTCTAGCGGTAGCGTGTTTCTACCACCGATCTACTACCATCTGCGTTCGAATCTCTTGGCCGGCATATCTGAAGGTTGTTTCATCTTTGACTTCGCTTCATTACGTTCAAAGGTCGCTCGGCCCATTTAGCCTACCGTGTGCACAACAAAAGTTGCCGTAAAACATCAATCATCGCCTCTCCTGTACAATTCTGTTACTTTAAACATCTTCCTAGATGTATGTGTATCTCCGGACGATATGCTGTATATCAAGTAATTGTCATAACTCCGGTAGAATAGATCCAGATTTCCGTTGTTTAATGATAATCCATCGAAGATTCGACATTTATTTTATGTAAAACGAATTTTATTAAAAGGTTTGTCATTGAACTCGTCATTCCATCATTGGTTTCTTCATTTTGCCGGAAATTATATTTTAATTGTGTTCTTTTTTAATTGTGTTCTGATTTTGACAAATGTGTTCCTTCGACTTCCTTGTGATCAAAATAAATACACTAGTCTGGATACTGTATTACAAAGATCACGGTTGAATAATTAGCTTTAAATTGTGTGGATGATTGTACCTTTCACAAATAAACCCGGTATATGTTTGGATTCGACCCCGTTTGTCACTCTTCGGTTTCTTATCTTATTCTCAACAACAACAACAACAACAACAACAACAGTGGGCGTTAGCAGACAATGACCTGTTCGCTCGGAGCGCCATCTGTCGAATGCGTTTCGGGGATAATCACGTCGTTCTTGTCCTATTACAGACCTATTTAATACAACACGTCAATAGCGGAACAGTGGAATCGAACCGGGAACCTTTTAGGTTACTGAACAACATCACGCTCCATAATGGACTTCCTATTGTGTATATATTCATTATCAATATTCCATTAGCGATGACGGCGAAGCTGAAGAAATGTCGGGAAGTCACGTGACCAAAGTGGTTCAGAATAAAGACATATTGGTCTATATTTAGACCTTCTAGATATGAATGCGTATTTGTGTGCTGGAGTCAAGATGATATACTCTATTGAATCAGGACTCGAGGTTTTATATATATATATATATATATATATATATATATATGCGTGTGTCGTGTGTGTGCGCGCGCGTAGTAGTGATGACCTGAATGAACCCCAGGAAATATTATTTCAAACAGTGACAGAACAAAACAAAGGTTAATGGACAAAAAAGACGAGAAAAACCAAGAAATATTAGACAATCTCGAGCCTCAAGTCTGAAATGGCTAATTACCAAATGGCTAATTTGTCTGAATCGCTTTAATAAACGACCAGAAACTGATAACAATTAGTGTTCGGTGTAATCAAGCCGAATTAATAACCAAAATGTTTTGATAAATACGAGTGATATGAAGAAGATTTATGGTATATGGCCTTATTATGACAACTGGCATATATATAGCTCAGTACCGGGGTCTTTGAGTACGGATATGCCGATGTAAACAAAATAACCGGAATAAGCTTTATCTATGATCTATCTCGATATAGCTCTGACGGGGAATGTTTATTGCCGATATGTCTCCAAAGTGTTATATTAGCTGTATTTTCTAGATTACATCAATTTGATTACGATTTTAATTCTACTGGGTCGTGTATAATCACGTGGGGGTGGTGCTGACCGTTAGCCCACGAGTTATGGGCTGGACGGCCATTATATAAGCGATTTGTTGGTGTTGAGTAATTATGAGACCAGATATTTATCATAAAACTGTAGAGCTCAAGTTCGGCTTGACATTGTATAATCGATGTATGTAAATAATAAATAGCTTCACTGGTGAGTTCACAATAAAAACCATAACAATCGTAAGTCTAATTTAGTTTAGATCATTAAAGCCCAGATTCCATGGATCCGGTATGAGGGATGCGTCAAAAATCGTTATTATGAAGGAGAGATCCTATAGAAGAGGAAGCGGTATCCGTATGCCAGATGCGTAATTTAAAAAAAACATCGTTTCGTGTAGCGATTTATTACGGATCATCCTGACTTTCAGGACAGAGAAATCCCCAAATGTGACGTAATTTCGGCGTCTTCTCCAGTCTTTTCATAAACTACAGATATAGAAGTACCGGTATTGTACATTGCTAACAACTTAGTTAGGTAACAAAAAACTGTATTATTTGTTGTTTATTTGCCGTGATCCATCATAAACTCATGCTGGAAACTCCTTCGAATTCACTCTCTGAACACGTTAAGCCATCAAATAGCCTAGTTTCTTTCCGTCACCATTTGAAAAACCGCCTTTCAGACTCGCTTATCCTTCCTAAGTTTCCACTCCATCCGATGATTTGTTGATAAACTTTGTATCATACCTAGACTATGAGATTGCCCAACCCCTCCACTAGGTGCGCCACCGAGCTCGATTATTTTCGAGGATATTGGCACCATAGAAGTTTTGTAATTATTTATTTATTTATGTCAATTTGGTTGAAATCCATAACAAATTTCTGTTATTCAAAGTATAATTAGTGTAATAAAGAAATTAAAGATGTACTCTATTACTTCTCTGACTTAGGTTGTCTATGTATTGGATCAATAACTTGATAGACAGTGTTTTTGTACCCTCATAAACTCATGCCCTATCTTAATGCATACCCGTATACGATATGTATGGAATCTTAGCTTTAGATCCATAGCACGTTTTAATTGTATCATTTAAAAATAAATTATATATATACGAACGTGGGAAAGATCCGGGTTATTTTGGAGTATATGTATATTTGTTATTTGCTAAGTAGAATTATCTGGATTGTACTATGTCCAGATCTCACTCTTCAAGGATTTCGTGTCGTCGGAATATTGTATTCGTCCATTACTTCTCTCCCGCAGACAATGGCTTTTGTGTCCGCAAAAATTACTTCTTTTGTCACATCCATCGTATTGGACAATGTGAAGGTCGGCGCATCCATCTTGCTAATTAACAAACATGGCCATCTCTATCATCCGGGTAACCGATGTGTGGCACCGTTAGTTTGTAGAGGTGAGAGGTGACAAGGTTAAAAGGTGTCAAGGTTGGTAAGGAATGGGGGGAGGGGGAGGGGCTGTACCTCAAACGTCAAAAGAAAGTCACGCGGTATGAGAAGATAAAGCTTAAAGGTGAATGCGTCATAAACTATTGGAGTCATAATGGAACTGTGCCATTATTTATTAAGGTCATAATGAGATCATGTGATAAAGTTATAAAGAAAGTCTAGGTTACGGCGTACAATGGCGAGGGTAATGTCAGAAGGATGACAAAGTCAGTAAGCGATCTTAACAATTAACTTAGGATTCAATTGGTTGACACGGGTAACAAAGATTACGGTCTTTGTTCCGGATCAACATAAAGGTATACTTAGACGCATCCAAACCCAGACTCAAGTTTGGCTTGTTGATTTCATTGATCCAGAAGAAGGAAGTATGGTAACAGCACCGGACTGTTTACAGCTTCAACAATTCGCTTTATGCTTCTCTCTTCTGATGTAGTTCACATTCAGAATTGTTTCGATATAAACGTGCTATTGTAAAACTATAATTTGGGCCACCATCGTACCAGCTCCCCGTGGCGTATCCCACTTGTTGTCGCCAGTCCGTTCTTCGGGCCAGTACGATTCAGAACAGTCCCTATCGACTAGACATGTACGGTCAAACCTGATAGAAACGCCACCTGTCGAGAAGAATGAGCTGCTGACAAACGCCACTTTCCCAAATCCCGATCCTAGTCCCATTGAAGCTGACCTGCTAAGAGCAGCCACCTGCTCATCATTGCCACCAACCATACTACCAGAGTCGCAACTACTAATATTTGTTTGTTTGCTTAGTTTTTTCGGGGAGAATCCCCAGACTGTCGCTTATTCGGCACAGTCTCTATGTTGGAGTGGTTGAGAAACATCCTCCTCTAGCATTCACAGGGGAGCAGTACGGAAGGATTGAGCCGAAATACCATGAGGGTAGTCACTGCCCGAGTGTTTCACGTCCTCGGGGAATTTTAAACGTCCCCCTTTATTTTTAATAATTCAGTGGAGACGGCAGCGCCATTTAACGTGGTCAGCCACCGACGATAGAGAAATTACAGGCATGACGGACTTCTGATTGGCCGAAAATCACCAACATATTGACCAATGACGGCCCGTCTATAGTTATGACTCCGACGATGCGGAAGTGGTGTTTTGTGTTGACGGTGTATTAGATAGTGTTTAGAGTTATTTGTATTGTTATTTAATTAGCAGCCTGTCAATACACCTTGGTAATTGCTTCTTGAGCAGCTCTTGTGCGAGATTTGCAAACTGACAATTAAATATAATAATACTAATAATAATAATAATAATAATAATAATAATAATGTATATTTAATAAAGCACCCTTACTAGCAGGAGCCATTCAAAGGTGCGGTACAAATAATATGTAATATATTAATACTCCAAATAATATGTCTGTAAGAACCCTGTAATGATTGAAAAAATATTATTATTTATCTGTGAAAGCGACCTTAAATAGGTGTGTTTTTAGAAGAGACTTAAAATTTTCAAGAGACGACGCATTTCTAATATTTGCCGGCAACCTATTCCACAAAGTGGGGCTGCAACACTAAACGCACAATCACCATATGACTTGAGCCGAGACACTGGCACCTGCAATAGTATCTGACTGGATGACCTGAGTTTTCTGGATGACTTTCTAATGGACACCAGTTCACACAGGTATTCTGGCGCCATATCATTAATAGATTTATAAGTTATTAACAGAATCTTGAACAGGTAGCCAATGTAGTGTTTGAAGAATGGGGGTGATATGATCATATTTTCTAGTATTTGTTACAATGCGAGCTGCACTATTCTCATTATTACTAAAACGAGAAGATTGAAGTAATTAACGATCTGTCAGATAATGGTTCCAACAACACAGGAGAAATAAACCTAGAAAATCTGTGAACAACTGATAACTGCTAAATGGATTATCTTAACAATTATAATTGTAATATTTTACAATATTTTGGATAAAAAGTGTCAGCACATTTCTTAATTAATGGCATCATTCTAGTCTATTATTTCTCTTAAAAACGAAGATGTTTTGTGCCAATTCTTCCAAGACGTCTGGTGATAAGGACCGATGTTTTACGGCCACCTGTTGTGCACATGGTAAGCTAAATGGGCCGAGCTCAGGTGGTAGTGATCTGAGGGCCAACGCGCTACCAGTTCGACCACGGAGATGCCCAACCAAGATGTCTGGCAGATCTACAAAAATATGTTAACTTCCCCCCCCCCCCCGGTCCAGTATCGTAATAATAAAAATGTCCGGAAGACTTTTGCTCATTTGGATGACTGGATACGTTCCTTCGACATAAATAGGAATTCACCGAAAGGTAATGGTTGCAATTTCGTGCCAAACAACTTAACTACTCCATTAATCTGGTAGCGAAGGACACGACAACAACAGATCACAAAATACTCTGTAGTGTATGATATATATATATATATATATATATATATATATATATATATATATGGGTCCGTAAAGCATGAGAATTAGTTGAACCACTTAGTATTGAGAAGTGCTTCGCTAAGGCCCGTTTTGCGCATGCAACCAGTGAAGAATCCACGAGTGATTCACCTGACGAAGATGACATTCCTTTATTTATGTTACGGCTATCCAATGACTTGTCTAGCTGTGAATATGAGAATCTTCCGGCTATGGTCACCCTGATACGAACATGTCAACCTTCTACAAACTGGGATGGCTCAATCAGAGAGTTATTGGCTGAGGGGCACTCCAACGTACACAGCTAGTAGATAGTAACAGGGGGTCAATAGAGTCACAAGGATATCCATCATTTGAGGGAGCACAGGAATGTATGAAAGACTAAAGAACATTTACTGAAGACATCACTGAAGCTAAGCTAAATTAAAATTTGTTTTTAGATCTATATGGAAACGTATATGTATGTATGTATGTATGTATGTATGTATGTATGTATGTGTGTATGTATGTGTGTATGTGTGTGTGTGTGTGTGTGTGTGTGTGTGTGTATGTATGTATGTATGTATGTATCTTTGTGTATGTTTATGTATGTATGTATGTATGTATGTATGTATGTATATATATTTTATATATATATATATATATATATATATATATATATATATATGTATGTATGTATGTATTTAATAATATAAATAAATAGTATATATCACATTATGCTGCAGATGTTGTTCTGTCACTGGAAGTTCCACCTTTTATTAGATGTGTCTGATGTCACACCTGTCTAGAAGCTCCAGTTGTAAATGAGCTCCACCTTTTGTGAATCCCAACAGGTGGCGTTTCGATCAGGTTTAATGTATTTATTTATGAAGCAAATAGATCTGATGGCATCCGAAGCCTGAACCTCTCGCCGTTCAATCCATTATTCCATTAACGCGGCTAATTTTGCTGGAGTACCATCCTCACCACGACGACCACCCGTCTAATACTATCCCGAATCCTAAAGATTGTTCCGTTTCTAACCACCTTAGTATTACGACCAGCAGGTAATACTAGTGTGATAGAAGTGTATCATTTGTCGAAAAGTCATAATCTGTTCTAAACAATCACCTTTTCAAGATTACCTTCTCTAATCAATAAAATCTATCTTTTAACAAGTGTTATAAATATTATCCAAGTGGCAAAAAACTAAACATATTAATATTAGTGTTTATGGAGTGTACAGAATAATGACAATCTTACTATTGAACACTTGTGAGAAAGTTGATAATAACATCACGTGATAAATATCCTTATCACCGTATGTGTATTATAAGGACATCCGTATAATGCACAGACCGCCCGAATGCACGCGAATATAAGACTCCGCTCGTCAAAAATTATAAATATCCTTAATAAATCCTCGCCGTATGGGCTCCCGTACACATGTGTGAGGTAGCTAGTCATACATGCATCCTCACACGTACAAACATCCTAATATACATACGCGCGCGCGCGCGCACACACACATACAGACAGACACACCTGGGATGCTATCATAAGTAGGATACATCGGCCACGGAACGTATCGTAACCTCGCCAGTTTCGGCATCATTGTTGTTAACTTTGACGGTTTTACTAATCGCTGCCCTCATCGCGCCACACGAGTTACAGCGCCTCCGTACGGACAGTCTGCCGTCGCTACACCTCCTGGTGGGCGGTTCGGAAAACTTACACCTGGCGGCCTCCGACGCCGGCTCTGTGACGTCATAAACCAAACCGGAAGGAGTTGTCAAACCGGTGAATAAATCGGTGTAATGGAGCCCTCCTAGGGCCTTGACCCCGCCGTTGAGGTCACCGTTTGGCACGAAACCGTTCCTGCGTCTTAATTTCGGTTGACCATTCTCATCCGAATCGTTTTGACGCGCTGGTGGGACGCTTTTGTTTTGCATATGCTCCCCCGGGTGTCTGAGTTGGCAATCGACGATTGCGAGTCCGCCTGCCTCCACGTCGTATTGCTCCATGGATCGGCCGGGACTAGCCTGTGGGTTATCAGGGCGTGACCTGCCGGGATGAGGCTCCCCGTGGCCCTGCGGACCAATACGCTGACCTTGTACAAATCCGGGTTTGTAAGACCAGCACCTGGACTTTGATACGCTTTCGACGATCAGGATCAATATGGCAGCCACTATCCCGATCCCGAGGATGTAGAACGCGCCCTGGGCCTCACGCAGACTGATGTTCGTCTGTGACGTCACTCTCTCTAGTCCCGTACACCTATAGCTGCTGGCCATCCAACGTCTCCGGATCCTCTGGAACAATCCGGATTCGAGGACACGTAGAATCCTGAGATAAACGACCGATGAGAATAATAATATTAATTGTAATAATAATAATAATAATAATAATAATAATAATAATAATCATAATGTATAATCATGTATTTACACATATTATTAATTATTATTAAGCTTCTTTATATATAATATGGAGAAATCCTTTGATCATAACGATGACGATGATGGTGTTGTTGATGATCATGATAATAATGATGATGGTGATGATGACGATGATAATAATAAAGGCATGTCAGTAAGACATACGATCAAGGTGTATCGTACACCTCAAGACAAAATAGTCTATCCTTGTAGAAAAAGTACATTCAGTGTTAGTGCATACCTATAAAGGTACAGTGTACACCTTTAAAGGTACAGTGTACACCTATTAAGGTACAGCGTACACCTATAAAGTACATTATACACCTTATAAACTATGAAATATATAAAAAAATATGGCTAACTGGAAATATATTCTAGCATAAACCTAGAATCTTTGTGTTTATGTCGAAGTGTTATTATGTGTCATTATGCTAGCAGCTAGTCAGGGACGATCAGGACTCATTTACTAACTAACAACATTTAAAGGGACAGTCCACCATCTGAAAATATGTTTTAAATATGCAATGCTTAGAACAGTAACAAAAATTTCAACAATAATAATCACGAAATATACATGATATCATAGATATAGGGAAATAATCCAAGTTACTGGAGGGCCGCCATTGTACCGGAAGCCTGATTCAAAGGCGGGAAGGAGAAAGTCAAGTGCTCTGACGTCACCTGGGCGCTCTCTCTCTAGACTGACGCGGATTGTAGTTTCTCTTGAGCGTTAATTTCTGAGCCATTCTGAATCATCTTCCTCTTGTCAGGTTCCTTCTGGCTCAAACAGATATGTTCGTATGTCATTTGACGTAATATTAATTCTTTTCTCGCACTTGTTTACATGTTTTTGTACGGGATCTACAGACTTCAGGTCAAACGGATACGCTCAAGTAACGATTAATCAACACTTTGAACTGGATTATTTAATAGGTGGGTGATCGTTTACACATTTTTACATTATTTATGATATTTGTGAGTATAGCTGTATTAGTCCTCAAAATTTGAAATGAAGGTGGACTATCCGTTTAAGACTTACATCTATCGGCCATTATTGCTCGTGTCGTGACAGCGATAGCACCAGAGTACAAACAAACACCAGCCCCATCGCAAATACGACCAGCAATTTGTGCGCCTCCGTGGTCACAGATCACTACCACCCGTGTTCGAATCTCGGCGTGGGCATATCTGAAGGTTGTTTCGTCTTTGACTTGGTCTCGTTACCTTTAGAGGTCGCTCGGCCCATTCAGCCTACCATGTACACGAAAGTGGCCGTAAAACATCAATCAGCATCATCATCATCATCATCATCATCATCCAGGCGATTGCTTCATTCCCCAAACTCGTCCGTACTGGTGAGTGTTAATTTAAGGTTATTTTGCGATAGTTACTCTCCATCTTGGCGACGGTTGTGGGTTCGAGCGGCGTTCGAAGCTTCGTCGTCCTTGACCTTGTTGTTTTGTCCACACCTCGTCACGTGTATCCGCCGCAATCCGAGCGTATATAAATGAGACTGACGGCGACACCGTCATATAAAGTGAGCTCCGGTGGCCTAGCGGTTAAGCACTCGGCATTTGGTGCCAACGGTCGCAGGTTCGAACCCCGTAAGAGGTCGAAACTTTTCCAGGGATTAATTTCTCGGCTCACTACATCGTGGGTGGCTGACCACGTTAAATGGCGCTGCCGTCTCCACTGAATTATTTAAAATAAAGGGGGACGTTAAAAACACCCCTGAGGACGTAAAACACTCTGGCAGTGACCACCCTCAGGGTATTTCGGCTCCATCTTTCCGTACTGCTCCCCTGTGAGTGGTGGGGGAGGAGATTTCTCAACCACTCCAACATAGAGGCTGTGCTGATTAAGCGACAGCCTGGGGATTCTCCCCGAACAACAAAACCAACCGTCATATAAGGTTTACGCCGAACACGCGATTTACGAGCATTAATTGTCACCTGTCACCCAGCGCGTATTTTATGTTAATTATCACAGAGGCTACGGTTTCTCGGCAGGAAGCCATTTCGTCCCTGGAAAACGTGGCTGACACATAAATCTACAACAGCGGCCGTAACTAGTTTCTTGCTTTTAACGCAGTCCAATTGTGACAAACGCCATCTGATATAAATTAATGACCATAATTTAAAAAAAAAACATGTACTATATGTAGTATGCTGAATCAGCCAAATTTTCAGCTCCGTGTCTAATAAGCCATCCCGGAAATGAGAATATTTCACAACAACGACAATAACAATGACGTAGACGGCATGGAACCGCTATCTTTAAAAAAAACTTCAAACCGAGAACCCCCAAAACAGTGATTGTTATAAATAAGCTGTTTTGTTCTATTGGCTGATTAAGCCTATTTTAAGCCACAATGTGGCCAGAAGTTTCTTTTCTGAGTTTTGTTACCCGTTCTTCTTCACAAAAATAAATACCTCATTTTTAACGAAACAATGGTTAAAGTTAATAAACGAGTGTTTGTGCAATATTTAGTTTGTAAGAGATAATTATTTAAAAAATGTGGGTTTTGTTGGGTGGCCGAAAAGTGATCGAATGGCCGACAATAGTCCAAAATAAAACATGATAACAAAGTATAATATATTGTTATGTTAGAATATATATATATATATATATATATATATATATATATATATATATATTATATGCACACTGTTAATCTTTAAGTTCATTAAATGAATTTTGCCGAAGATTCGCGCCTAATTTATCAGGCGATCGATTTCAATATTGACTTTTAAGGAGGGACAAGTCATTATTAATTATTCTACTTAACTGATCCTGAAATTATAGTCTTCTTTGTTATTTGTGTAAAATGGATCGTCACTATTGTTATTATTATTATTATTAGTAGTAGTAGTAGTAGTAGTAGTAGTAGTAAAAGTAATGTCTTAAAACAGATAATGCCCGAAAACTGTCTTTGTGTCCGATTTCAGTCAACACTCAATTGGGATATTCACGATAATAAATATTGCCCGTTGATCGACATCCAAATAAAATAAGTTTATGACGAAGATAATAATCTACTTCATGTCATTTATATAGATATAGTGATGTTAGAGGTTCGGATGGCTTCTTATGGCTTGATGCTTTCTGAAGTCTTAAGCGTCCCGAATGTGTACGCATTACTCTGCCTACTTGTAGATGAGTTTACTGTACACTCATGCATACAGAAGAGTTGATGGCTTTACAAACGGTCTGGCGAACGCGTTTGAGGAGAGTATACGGACCAGTGTATATTACTAAACGTAATGCAGTACAGTGTACACCTACATATATATAATGCAGAATACAGAACCGGGTAAAGTTAGTACTCCTCTAGCTGTCAAAAAGATTAATGCATGGATGGATGGATGGATGGATGGATGGTTGGATGGTTGGATGGATTGATGGATGGATGGATGGATGAATGAATGGAAGGATGGATGGATGGAAGGATGGAAGGATGGATGATGGAATGGAAGGATGGATGGATGGAAGGATGGATGGATGGATGGATGGATGGATGGATGGGATGGATGGATGGAATGGATGGAAGGATGGATGGAATGAAGTATGGATGGGATGGATGGAACGGAAGGAAGGATGGATGGATGGATGGAAGGATGGATGAATGAATGAATGAATGGAAGGATGGATGGAAGGATGAAAGGATGGAAGGATGGAAGGAAAGGAAGTAAGGATGGGTGGAAGAAAGGATGGAAGGAAGGATGGATAGATGGAAGGATGGACAACGTATCAACCCATATTAAACCAATCATCCTCCCGGAACGCGTTCCAACTTACTGCATAGAGAAGATAGAGGTGTAGGGACTTCCCTTTTGGAAGGCGAAGCCGTACATGTTGGTGAAGAAGTTGTACTTGGGCCGGGCGAACTGGCACTGTATCTTGCTGATGGTACTGTTCCGGATGTGCAGCATCGTGTAGTAGCTGGCCTCGATCACGAAGGCGTACTTCTTGTCGTCCAGTACGCGCTGCATCGCCTCGTCCGGATCGTCGTAGAATAGCCGATCGACGTCGTCCTTGACCTTGTTCCAGAGCTGCCCGTAGAGGCCGCCGTCGGCCTTCTCGATGATCCCGTGAAAGGCGGCGTCCCGGAGCGTCCCGAAGAGCATGTCGCTGTTGGCCAGATCGGTCAGGGAGTTGATCGGTAGGTGAGTTGTCGGCGCCGTCAGGAACGCTATCAGGTTGCCGTTGTACACTCCGGCGACAACAATCACGTAGAACCACCACATGCTAACTACGACGCGCGCTGACGTCACAATCGGCTCCTCAACCATACCTGGAGGGGGTGACAATAGGGCGGAGGGGGTGATGTTTAGGGGTGGGGGGTGGTTTATGTAATAAAGCAATCGATTAAGCGATGACGCGAGAAATGAATTTCATGGTACGTTCTCTCGCTGGCGTGTTTGTGCGTGTCTGTGTCTATGTGTGTATCTTTATGTGTGTGTGTGTGCGTGTGTACGTGTGTGTGTACGTGTGTGTGTGTGTGTGAAGTTTTACGGTCAATTTTGTGCATATGGTAGGCTAAATGGGCCGAACGACCCCCAAAGGTAATGAAGCGAAGTCAACCATGACACTTAAACACTCTTCAGATATGCCCACGCCGAGATTTGAACTCAGGTGGTAGTTATCTGTGCTCCAACACGCTACCAGTTATACCACGGAGGCGCCCCGAACGTGTGTCTGTGTATGTATGTGTGTTTGTGTGTGTGTCTGTGTGTATGTCTGTGTGTGTGTGTGTCTGTGTGTGCGTGTGTGAGTGTGTGCGTGCGCGTGTTAGTGCGTCTGTGCGTGTGTGTACCTGTGCGTATGACGTAATTAAAGCCATAGTTGGGTCAAGCAATTTACATTGGATGGAAAACAAATTCCATCCAGAAATCTAGTTAAATAACTTTCTGTCGTTTATTATCCAAATTCTAATTTCAAACGCAAAGTTGTCGCCTTTCTTTCAAGAAAGCAGCGTTTCATTCGCTAAAAATCTTGACCTTATTATCAGTACTTCATAGATGCAATTGTAATATTACAGGTATGATTGAACAACCTTTTCCCGTATAGCCTAAGCACAAGACATTCTGAGTGATATTACCGTACTTATTACCGATATATATATATATATATATATATATATATATATATATATATATATATATATATAATATAAATTATCGACAGATTTATTTATTATAGAGTATATTTGTCAGTCTTTATAAATTCGTTAAAGGAGTAATTACGTTCTCGATATTCAGCTTGTAAATTGGTGGTTTCTGAAAAAAGGGGGCTCTAAAACATGACTAGGCCATCAACGTCTCGTATTGACAAAAATAGACAAATATTCGTCTAATTATGTCACTACCCGAAGTGGATGGCTTTAGTCTGACTCGGTTATAGACGTTTTACCGTCTAGTTTATACCGTAAACGATCTTACCTTGTTGCATCAGAGCTCCGAACGTTTGCCAAGTGACGAAGCTGAGCAGAGGCCAGCCGTTTTTGGACGGCTTCCGATCCGCCGGTCCAGGGTAGTAATTTAGACTAAACCACAGCACGATGGAGGTAACTGATAAAACACGACAAGCGGATGGTTGAAATAAATCGGTTAGTTTACGTTACCCGATTGCGATCGTGATTTTCTACAAATGACCGCCCGAATAGATTATAGGTAGAATGAAACATCTTACAGATAAGAACAGTTTTGATCCTACAAACCAATCGCCTACGGTACAGTGCGCGCGCGCACATGCACGCACACACACATGCACACACACACACACACGTACGCACGTACCCACGCAAGCACACGCAATAGAATAACAACAAATCTCACTAACCAAACAGCGATATTATGACGATTCCCCAGACGAGTTCCGAGAACGGTCCGAGACAGATGAACGTCTTCGATTCTCCCGGATCAGGTCTACGGATCAGGATGATGTATCCATCCTCCCAGAATGGCGTCGTGAAGTCGACTACGGACTCACGATCCGTGGTAATGGTGATTGGACCCATGGCGAAGTCGACTTTCTGTAAAGTAATGAAGTCCTAATAAAGTCCTAGCCACTCGCTCACTCACTCACTCACTCACTCACTCACTCACTCACTCACTCACTCAATGACTCACTCAATGACTCACTCACTCAATGACTCACTCACTCAATGACTCACTCACTCGCACAACCACCTAACCACCCAATAAAACAAACACCCACCCAACAAAACAAACACCCACCCAACAAAATAAACACCCACCCAACAAAACCACCGCCCACCCAACAAAACAACCACCCACCAAGCAAAACAACCACCCGCCCAACTAAAGAACCACCCATCGAACAAAATAACCACCCACCCAACAAAACAACCACCCAACAAGCAAAACAACCACCCAACTAAACAACCACCCACCGAACAAAACAACCACCCACCCAACAAAACAACCACCCACCAAGCAAAACAAACAACCAACCCACCCACATATCCACAAGCCTGTGCTATCCGACATATAAAGCGTCGGATAATCCATGGCGTCGGTTAAATGAGAGTTTTGTATAAACGATAAATGATGTCACGGAATCAACAAAATATCGATATTATCATATCATACACGAATATCCTTCATATTACGCTATCACAATCAAGAGATCTATTTATTATTATTATTATTATTATTATTATTATTATTGTTTTAATAACTGGCCATAAAGTCTACTAATTATTTACAAAATCAACTAATTAAAATCAGATATAAAAAAATTGAAGAAATAGTACAAGTTGGGTACACTATAAGTATGCGCGTGATACGTGTAGACTATGAATATTCATATGTTACAAGTTGAATACACTTGAAGTATTCACAAGTTACAAGCTCACATACATTTTGAGTATTATTTTAAAGAAACCCACGAAAGGATTGCTCGGTCGACATCACTCCATTAAAACAATTCCGTTATAATGTTATTATATTTCATCTATATTATTATAGTATAATGAATCCTGCTAGTAGTTGTAGTAATAATAATAATAATAATAATAATAATGTAGAAACTAAGCCAAAACTGCTGTACAGTAAAACCCCAACACGATATTTCTAAAGCCCAATCTGACAATCAGTAATGTTTTAGGTCAGATTAGCCTGGAGCTCCTGTTATATCCGGAACAACATTTCATTGGACTGGAGGGGGGGAGGGAGTGAGAAAGAGGTATATTGGCTAGACAGGTAGACGGATTGATGGACATGATTAGATGCTGATAGCAGCCTCCGATCGGCCAGGTAAATAATTCGCCGTTTCGTTTCGGTCTCGACGATAGCTAGACCCGCCGATTGTGTTATTCAGTTCATAAAATATGGAGCCGTTTGTTTGTCTCTTTCCCGGAAAACGCGAGCCACTGGCACGACGTAGTTTTATCGCGTAATTGTAGTTCGTACTTCGCAGCGGCTCGTTGGTAGGTGGGGCGCTCGGTTCGGTAGGTTCTAGGTTCGAATCCACAGACTATGTGCTTATCCTAAGCGTAATCACCGAATTAACGAGTAATTTACGGATTATAGACCTAACACACACACACACACACACACACACATATATATATATATATATATATAAAATCAATGACTGCCGAAAATGTACCAATCTTCTACATCGCATTATATTTACTGGACTCCGGTGCATCAATATGATCGATATATTGATTATTTTCATTTACATTCGATAAAGCCAGTGTGTTCTATCAAACACGTATTTAATTATGCATAAACCGAATATATATATATATATATATATATATATATATATATATATATATATATTTTAATATTCAGTTCCCGCCGAATATTTACCTCATTATGGGATGATATAGGACGATATTATAATGTATCATTTATAGAATGAGTTTCAGTTTTCTAGAGATAGTCTACCCTTTTTTGAGTTTAAAGCAATTTACTTGCTAATCGTGAGCCAGATAATTAATAGCACTGAGTCAGATGGATGACGGCGTGTTATGAAAAGAACAAAAACTGAGCAGCATCATGATGAGTGGCACTAATATTAATAGATGAGAGATAATACTTTTTTAAAACGACTTCATGGGACAGTGTTATGGCACAGAAACGTTCTTCTAATAGAGGATGGTAAAAAGGATGGGTAGATGATGCTTGTTTGTGAAAATAACATATCTATCTATCTATCTATCTATCTATCTATCTATCTATCTATCTGTCTATCTATGTATCTATCTGTCTATCTATGTATCAATCAATCAACCTATCTATCTATCTATCTATCTATCTATCTATCATATCTATATATATATATATATATATATATATATATATCAATCAATCAATCTATCTATCTACCTATATATCTATGTATCAATCTATTCTATCTATCTATCTATCTATCTATCTATCTATCTATCTATATATCTATCTATCTCTCTCTCTCTCTCTCTCTCTCTCTCTCTCTCTGTGTGTGTGTGTGTGTGTGTGTGTGTGTGTGTGTGTGTGTGTGTGTGTGTGTGTTTGTTTGTGTGTGTGTGTGTGTACCTTGTTTTATTTATTTATTAATTAATTTCTCTCTCTTATCACCATTACTACTACTGCTGCTGATGTAGCATTTACAACAAATGCTATTATTATTATCATTGTTGATGTTATTACTACTACTACTTCTACAATTGTTACTACTCTTACTACTGTTACTACTACAACTACCACCAATACCAATGCCACCACCACAAGAACACTATATTAGAGTAATAATACAGTTAATTTCTAGGGAAATGAGGGGCACCTCCGTTGACCACAGATCGCTGCCACCCGGGTTCGAATCTCGGCTTGGGCGTATCTGAAGGTTGTTTCATCTTTGACTTCGCTTCATTTAGCCTACCATGTGTACAAAAGTGACCGCAAAACATCAATCATCGTCATCCTCCTCCTCATCATCATCTTAGGGAAATGAGATAACGAGACGGAACATCCGGGAGAGGCAGGTAATGCCTGGACTCGAACCGGCATGTAATGTTATCGGCAATCCATTTAGCATCCAACCTGGTACGAGTTCCCCCGCAATTCATTGGCCACTGAGACCCTAACAATAGATTCATCAGAACTGCCTTTTAT
>JAODUP010000788.1:5000-20000 GCA_025642065.1 Paralvinella palmiformis | reverse complement strand
TATTTTGTTCTAGTTCAGTAATAAGCCATTGTGCAGTATTGCAACTTTGTTTTTAGCTTAATCGTCTCGCTACTTCCATATGTAGGTGTGTATGCAACAAGATTGTCACATGTTCAACTGAAACTGTTACGTTAGTTGCCTCCTCCCCACCCCCCAGAGAGCTTATAAAAGGCGTAACATTTCACCCTGATCAGATAACAGCTTGGCGACGCAGGACGTGTCAGAGCACTGTCCGTACGGTTGATATGGAGAGATTTATTTACCTATTTGAAACCAGAATGAGTCTGAGGTCAACATCTGTGGTGTCAAAATGATATTATATATAGATTTCTTTTTAACCACAGCAAATTACTGCTGAAAATAAACTGTGGTGTCAAATTATTAATCTTGTAGCTGTGTTAACTTACCATCGAATCATACATGCGTGTTTTTTTAGTGCGAGCTGTGGTGTCAAATTGTACCTTTTGTGTGTGATTCCGCTTTTTGTAAGTAGCCTATATATAACCGCTATTCTGTGGGCGTGACACATTAGTCACGTACGAAAAGCGGATTAACCGGATCCCACAGGCTGATGAGTGTGTATGTCTAGATATGTTTTGATGTGTGGAGGTGTAGATTTAGTTTATATATATAGATATATGTATGTATACATTTCTTTAGGTTTTAAAGAATGTTTAGATGTTGATGTTCTGAGCCAGTGCCACTATATATATATATATATAAGCATCTTTAAAAAATACACACACACACACACAC
The DNA here is from genome assembly GCA_025642065.1 of Paralvinella palmiformis. Classification (NCBI taxonomy): domain Eukaryota; kingdom Metazoa; phylum Annelida; class Polychaeta; order Terebellida; family Alvinellidae; genus Paralvinella; species Paralvinella palmiformis. The sequence goes on along the minus strand of JAODUP010000788.1, from coordinate 19,244 downwards.
ACATATCTTAATTTGTGACTTAGATACTGACGAAATATCACTAACTGCCACTAAATGATAAAGTTGCTAGGATACCAGATATAAACAATGACGTCGTTAAGGTAACGCGTCAACTAAATCATGACGCGTTTGGCGTCTCATACGCAATAAAGCGCGATGTCATAATTGACGTACGTACGTGATGACGTCAGACTGTAGGTGTCGTATCTACCCGTCGTAATCTCGGGTGTCATATGATAGTGGATCCTACTCCCATTATCGCTCACTTTACTCTCATAAACCAAAGATCGGTTCAGTAGCGAGACCACGCTTCTGTTATCTTGCCCGGAAAACAAACCTAGCAATGAAATAGAATATTATAATTAGAATATATCTGTGTTTATAATAATATCCTCGTTCATGAATTGACACTTGGAATATGATGCTAATTAGTACGATCGTATTTGGCTGTAATCGGTGAATGGACTAATTAATTAGCTAATTATTTTTTAATAGTTCGTTTATCCGCCACCAGATGTGCGTGGCCACCTGACCTTTGTTTACCATATTAAGTGAGACGGAGCGAATTAATAGGTCGTCATTAAGTGGTCGATCATCATTTTGGCCAGAAGCAGACTCAAAGCCCAGAAATGGAGTTACTCATTCTAAAGAGTATCCCTAATGCTCTACCACGTGAACAATTCGAGAGATCGTTAATTATTATCGGGTAAATGAAAGGTGATGCTGATTGATGTTTTACGGCCACTTTTGTGCACATGGTAGGCTAATTGGGACGAGTGACCTCTAAAAGTGATGAAGGTAAGTCAAAGATGTAACACCCTTCAGATTATGCCCACGCCGATATTCGAACGCAGGTGGTAGTGATCTGTGATACAACGCGCTACCAGTTAGACCACGGAGGAGCCTTCTATTGTTTCCATATATCACATTGTGAAACTTGTGGCCATAATAAAATAATTAATATCTCATTTGTTTTTCATAAACTCATCTTTGGCACCGGGTGAGATGCACCAAGATTATTTCCATTGATTACGCTTGCGTTTCCGGACACTTACTCAACGCCCCGGAGAGGATACGCCACGCAAGCTTCAGATCGCCTGACATGTTCAACTCCCGTATTCTTCCTCGTCCGGAAAGCGGCACGTATTGAGCCGAACAGCAAGACCATGTTAACGGGTTTCTTTTTCAAAGAATAAAACCAGTACTCCGATAACTCATTATTCCGACGGCCCATTGCTTCGATCGCCGAGCATTCAGACGTTTTAGAAAAACGTCTGATAATCCGACAGCCGAGTGGTCCGTGACTCCGACGTTGATTCATCGATAGCGTCGCACTGCGTCTGAATACTTGTGTGCACTCTTATCCATTAGAAAGTCATCCCGTCACTTCAGGTCATCATCCAGTCAGATAATATTCGAAGTACAGTGGAACAATCACTGCTGTATAGAAACTAAAAGTGTGCAGTTTAAATCTGTTCTAAAACTGTCCTAAAACTGTTCTAAACATGTTCCGTGTTGCTTTCACAGTAAATAATGTTGGCCATTCATGGTGTCGCTGAACGGCGCATTCGAATTTTGTTACATTATTATTATTATTATTATTATTATTATTATTATAGCTTGAGTATTTCCTGTAGGACGAACTAGTGTGGCTCAGCACTTTTATAAATATTCACCTTTAAAAAAAATCGGAATGACATTTTTCGAGCGTGAATTATAGCCAACCTAAGACCTCACATTGAAGCTACATCAGGTGAGTGTGTTACAGGAGTGAGATAGGTATTCGTACACCCAATAAAAGACACCCAGAAGTGAGACCCACACACACATACACACACACACGAAAAGATCCACAGTACACCAACCTCTTGTGGGTCTGCTAGTTATATGTACAGTATTATCCAGAGGCTGGGATAAAAAGGTGGAAAAATAACACTTGAAAACATTTCGGGGGAAGACGACCGACGCTAGATTGCGTGTCGCAGTCGGCGTCTGACACTGATATGACGATGACAAACACTTCACACCTGATTTTTTCTATGATACACGGTAATTCTTCGAGGTAATTATAATGTCAAGCTGAAACCTTTTTACTGATAGATACTGTTACAAATTTGTTTGTATATTTTGTTACACCCTGGATATGATTTATTTGTAATCCATAATGTTTAGACACCCTATTTTGTATGTATTGCGGGTCAGTTTAACTAGTGTCGTGGTCTGTTGCTCACAGAGCTGTAATATCTGGCGTTTAATGTGTGACCACATGGTACTGTGGAAGAAAGTTATGGTAAAACAGTGAAATTGTCACTGAGTTATTTAAATTAATATCTCTGTTTCTTTGCAACATTTACGTGCAGGACTTATCTGATTCAGGTGAATCATTGCTCGTTACCGGATGGAACTTCTTGGGATATAAACATCCATAGACGTTAAGAGACGCCCATAGCTCCTATAGCAGCTTACACTGGGCCGGTCCCAAATCGGTAGACATTCGAACCCAAACTTTACAATTAATTTCTCGGCTCACTACATCGTGGGTGGCTGACCACGTTAAATGGCGCTGCCGTCTCCACTGAATTATTTAAAATAAAGGGGGACGTTAAAAACCCCCTGAGGACGTAAAACACTCTGGCAGTGACCACCCTCAGGGTATTTCGGCTCAATCTTTCCGTACTGCTCCCCTGTGAGTGGTGGGGGAGGAAGTTTCTCAACCACTCCAACATAGAGGCTGTGCTGATTAAGCGACAGCTTGGGGATTCTCCCCGAACAACAAAACCAAACCAAAACCAAGAGACATCCATAGACATATGTAGACAGCCTTACATGCGCGTAGACATCAGTAGACATCTGTAGACAGCCATAGCACTAATTACAAGTTATAAAGGTCCTTGCTCATCACAACACTGATTACATTGCCACCAGTTTATGCTGTTGGATCAATGGCTTGAATAGACCGATTCAGTTACCCCTCGCGCCACCTTACGGCTGAATTTCGCACTACGGTGTCGGGTTGGAAGTCTTAAGAATCACTGCGTTGCTTGACGATTTACGCATATAGTGGCCGATGAATGTCTTACTGCAAAGCTGTATTTAGGCTATTTACTATCTATATTTGGATTTTACTTACAGTCCATTAAGGGTATGTGATCTCCAGATCATAATTTTGCATTTTATAGGAATGGCATATACATTTCATTCAATATGCCACTAAACTTTAAGTAACATTCAGCGCGATTTACATGGCTGTCATGGTCCAGCCTGTCTAGTTCAAACTATTTTTTTGTATAACCTTTGCCAACTGACATGACAATGTGAATTGATAAAATAAATGATCAAATAGATTATAATTCACTGGATGATTCCTATTACTGCAGCATTGCTATTTACGCATGATATCTTGTATTTAAAGTAAACGGTTTTATTTTCTGAATCAGCCATTCGTGCAATGTTTGCTACACGTGAATTTCAAGGGTGTTAATACTCTAAAGTAATAAAAAAAATTATATAATGATATACAGGTGATACATATATAATTGGTTCCCAGGTACAAGTAAAAATTATATTTCCAAAACTCTACATTAAATATTAATTGTTTTTACATTAAATCAGTTTACATTCAGATAAAAGTTTAATTTTAAAATCATTTATTTAACCCATTGAAATCCATGCTAAAATAAACCCCTCCCAGTCAACATATTAAGAGTGACCACCATAGCTGTTTCTAACCCGAGACCGCAGTCGGTAACCGATGCAACGCATTTGGCCTGGATTGGTCTATTGAATACTACCAGTATACATTTTGATGTTACGTGTAATAGTTTGTGACGCATGGTAAGGTTGTCTGACATCGCTTGTCGTCACGTGTCAAGTTACTGGATTACGTCGACAACATGCAGTCTCAGAACGGTGGTCTTTCTATCTGTGGGTACTCATTATTGCCAGAACTGTGTACTTTCTATCTATGGGTACTCATTATTGTCAGAACTGTGGACTTTCTTTCAACGGGTACTTATTATTGTCAGAACGGTGGTCTTTCTATCTAGGGGTACTCATTGTTGCCAGAACTGTGTACTTTCTTTCAAGGGGTACTCATTATTGCCAGAACTGTGGTCTTTCTATCTAGGGGTACTCATTAGCTTCAAAACTGTATACTTTCTATCTAGAGGTATTCATTATTGTGTTGTATGAATTAATAATTATACATTTAGTTAAGTTACCAAAGTACTCATTAAATAATATATCATTTTCGTTGTTGTCTGGAGTGGCCGTAAAACATCAATCATCATCATCATCATCTTTGTTGTCTGGGATGTTTTTGTCAATGTTTATATGATACCCACACACCGACATTGGCCCTCTCGATAACAGATACGACAATCAAATGAAAGCATTTGATATAAATTAATAAATGTTAATATGAAATGTGTTTGGAATGGATAATATAAACATCGCTCTCTGTTTAATAATTGATTAATTAAGTTCTGGTCAGAACTACTTACCGACATTAATCTGGAGTGCTTTTGTGTCGGCTGTAGGCCAGCTGATCACGTGATAGAGTACCATAATTGAGAGTAAACAAGCCGATATGCCAGTCATCTTCCCTCTAATGGGCTGGCTCTGTCTGAATAAAACAAGATCATCATCATTATCATCATCACCGGAATAACTAGCAATACCATCATCATCATCATCATCATCATCATCAATAACAACAACAACAACAATAAAATCGTCATTAACAACAATGACAACAACAATAAGATCATTAATACCACCACCCACACTAATAATAATAATATTAATAATAATAATATTATTTCTGTACAAGGTCTAGGGTCATGACCTTAAGTTTTAATTTTATTATTACATTATTAATTAATTTCATTCTTAACTGAACCATAGAGCCAATCTAAGTAGCACGCGTTTGTCATCATATCCAACGCACGCACGCACGCACGTATGCACGTATGCACGCACGCACGCACGCACGCACACATATGATTCGATTATTTGAAGTGCGACGGCCAAACTTATAGAAACACTGTACCACATTCGGGTTAGAAGTTTGGAATTAGTTCGGGGTATACTCGAACACGTCGTAAGAGTCAGTGCGTGAGTGAGTGAGTGACTAATTGGGTGAATGAGTGAGTGAGTGTGAGTGTTAGTGAATGGACGCACACACATGTACGCACGTGGGCGTCCATACACACCGTTAATGGGATACAAAGAGGCAGAGACAGCAATTGGTACCTAACGAACTGATACGTATTTGATTAGCTGCAGGTGAAGTGAGATGTAAACAGGACAAGATAAACACAGCAGTGTAAACAGAGAAAATAGCAGACAAGGAAAACACAGTAAGATAAAAACAACAAAATAAAAAATAACAAGGTTAATAGGTCTGGAAAACAACGACATCATTACAAAGGTGCACACTTCCTGATCAAAAACAGCCAGGTAATTACAGGAATGTGATTAAAGCGACCTAAATAATTAAGGTTAAAGGTGAATACACCAAGGTAAATATTACGACGTTCGAACATCAATGTAGGACAACAGCTTGGAGAGATAAAATGCATCATTCAAGACACAGAAGTAACCTAGCCAGGTAAACGCAACCGCAAAAGGTGAGTTTTTAATTTCTAAAAAATCTGAATAGACTTCCGTTTATTGAAAAGTCAAAGATCAAACGAATTACGGATGTGATGTAGTGCCATTGTTCAGATTTTGAACGTCAGAATTCCAATATTTCAGCGTCTTATTTTCAAAATTTGATTGACCACTAAAGGGTAACGTTTAGTCCTAACCAATGCATCCATCCAAATCGTGATGACATTTATCAGCGTTTATGAAACGGAGCCGACCACAAACGAGTAAGATGCTTGTTTTGAGTTTTGAGTACCCGTTCCTCGTAAGTTCCGTGATTATTAACGCAAAAACTGGAGGAGATGGTAAGTAACTATAACGATTTATTGAGAGAAATAGTTTGAAATATGCTTCAGCTTTAAATCAGTTAAAAAGCGAACCCCGATCGAGTAACTGGGGAATCCCCAAAGCTAACCAACTCCTGATTGGTCGATCTGTATCGTGGACGAAGATTATTATTATTATTATTATTATTACATGCAAAGAATGCGAATAGGTCCATTGGCCGAAGGTCATACGTACGCATCTATAAATCGATTATATATATATATATATATATATATGTATATATATATATTAGTATGAACCACTTTTGGTTAACATCGTATTACTATATATGAATAAAACAGTGTAACATTAGAGCTTTTGATAATAAAACACAATAGAGATATATTATCTTCTGTTTTAGCAGAGCCATTTGTTGACAAAAAACTATTCCTCGTCTCTCTCGTCTACGATCGTCGCAATTCCAGTCTCCGTTCCTCGTCTTTGTTTATCCGAATTTTTTTCCTGCTTGTATCCCCAGGAAACCTTGCCAATGATCTCCATATAATGCCACTGCCAGTATTTTCCCACACAAATATTTCCCGGTTTCATACCGGAGTAAACATGCCGCCGTCGTTGTTTACAAATGTCAGTCAGACCTCATCGATTAGCATTTATTTATTTCAATAGAAAAGATGAAAGAAATAAAAATACTGAACCGTTATCCGCATACCTTTTCATTTTCACGTAAATAGTAACAAAGCCTTTGTCTATCACCTTTAGAGGCGGAGAAAGGTAGAGAGAGAGATAAGAGAGAGAGAGAAGAGATAGGGGAGATAAGAGAGAGATAGATAGATAGATAGAGAGAGAGAGAGAGAGAGAGAGAGAGATAAGAGAGAGAGAAAAGAGATAGGGGAGAGAAGAGAGAGAGAGAGAGAGAGAGAGAGAGAGAGAAAAGAGAGCGAGCGAGAGAGAGAGAGAGAGAGAACTAACAATAAGTAAGTCGGCTGTTCCACAGCGCACTAGGTTATAACGTTGACCGCTACTCCGTAGGTAAACATTAACAATAAGGTAATCATCCTGAAATTCGAACCTTTAATTGTAAGTTTGGAGTACACCGTGTGGAGAAATAGAGTTAAATAGGCGTCACGAGAATAGCAGTAGGTGGAGCAATATGTGTGCGTGCGTGTGTGCGTGTGCGTGCATGCATGTTCGCGTGTGTGTGATTGTGTGTTTCCCGTTTTGCTGAGTTACCAATAGCTGTGGCATTATTATTATTAGTAGTAGTAGTAGTAATAGTAGTATAGTAGTTGTAGTAGTAGTAGTAGTAGTAGCAGTATATCGCTGTAATATTTTAGCCGAATTATCTCTGTAAATCTATACGTGTGTTTAGCCATGCGTGATATTATGCAATAAACAGACAATATTCCAAGGTAAATAAATCATTCATGGATGTCATAAATTAGGGTATATATATAATATATATATATATATATATATATATATATATTTATATGGAGAGGGGGTATCGAACTTCAGTAAAAATGTATTCATTTCAGGACATCTTTTATGATCGATCCTAGCATCCTATTTGGGATGCTATCAGTCAGATCATTAATATTTTCACATTATCTGCTAACAGCTTTTGTTAGCAGATAATGTGTCGAAGATGTATGTCGAATTAATACTCTGTTTGTAAATGTCGCCAAAATAATTTATGTGTGATAAAACCTGTTATACTAATATAGCAGCCCCAGAAACATATATATATATATATATATATATATATATATATATATATATATATATATTTGGTGTGTGTGTGTGTGTGTGTGTGTGTGTGTGTGTGTGTGTGTGTGTGTTGTTAATAGAGAGTTGAGATGGTGGTGGTGAGACTGGGGGTTAATAAGAAATCTGGGGGGGGGGTCCAGGAAGTGTTGGAATGTGCTGAAAGTAGGTAAATGAGAAACAGTGTGGGAAGGCTGGGCTCAGGAATGTGGGGGATTGTGGAGAGAATGGTGGATGAGGCCCTAGGTGTCAACGAAGCGTTGGTTCGGAGTTCGACGTGGACCAGGTATCATCCTGGAAATGGGGATGATCATCTTGACAAAACCAACAGGTAGTTGCCATGGCAATATGATGCGAGTATAAAAGTCCGCGCGTACACGCCCACATCCATACCATGTCAGCAATCCCTTCTAACATCATCATATTGTCCTAGTTGAATATATCGTATAATGTGAGGTAAACATCCCATTACCCATCCCATTCCAGTTATCTTATCACCACAAACGTATAATCATATCACTTTCGTGGCATCAAACCAGTTACAAGAATCACAATCCGTTGATCGCTGACATCATTAAAAACTGAGGTTACCTCCCCAGATAATTGCCAATTAGTCACGTGTTAATATGACACCTTCGTGACGTCAACAATCAAACGCTCTTTAACCGGGTGGCTACTTGATGAACAATATCTGAATATGTGTGTGTGTGTGTGTGTGTGTGTGTGTGTGTGTGTATGTGTGTGTGTGTCCCGTTTTGCCTGTACTAGTAATAGCTGCGGCATTATTATTATTAGTAGTAGTAGTAGTAGTAGCAGTAGTAGTAGTAATAGTAGTAGTAATATTAATTGCAGTAGTGGTAGTAGTTCCGGTAGTAGTAGTTGCATTAGTAGTAGTAGTAGTTGCAGTAGTAGTAGCAATAGTAGTAGTAGGGGTAGTAGTTGCAGTAGTAGTAGTAGTTGTAGTAGTAGTAGTAGTTGCTGTTGCAGTAGTATTAGTATTAGTAGTAGTAGAAGTAGTAGTAATTGCAGTAGTAGTAGTTGCGGTAGTAGTAGTAGTAATGATAGTTGCAGTAGTAATAATAATAGTAGTAGTAGTGGTAGTAATAGTAGTAGTAGTATTTGTAATAGTAGTAGTAGTAGTAGTAGTGGTATTACTACTAATAGTAGTTGCAGTAGTAGTAGTAGTAGTATATGGCTCTAATGTTTTTAGCCGAATTATCTCTATAAATCTTGACGTGTGTTTAGCCAGGCGTGATATGACGTCATAAACTGACAATATTTCAATGTTAATAAATGATTCATGAATGTTATAAATGAGTGGAATTTAATATATATATATATATATATATATATATATATATATATATATATATATATATATTTTCAGGCCACCTTTTATTATCATTCCTAGCGTCCTATTTCATAAACCGTACATAATATTATAAGTTTAGATTATTAATATTTTCACATTATTCACTGACGGCTTATCTTAACATTATGTGTTGACAGTGTATGTGGAATTTATGAACTGACAGTGACAGTAAATGTCAACAGTATATGTTTGACAAAACCGGATATACTAATATAGCAGATGACAACAAGCTTTATAATCACGCCGTCTACCTCTCCTTCTCTCTCCTCTCTCTTCCTCTCTCCTCTCTCTCTCTCTCTCTCTTCTCTCTCCTCAAACTGTTTTACTACACGCCAATTGCTTTTGTAAAGAAAATAAAACTATGAGCAGAAACAATAAGTAATACTGTCTGAATCCTACCTGTGTTCTACTTGAGTCCTACGTATGTCCTACTCTATCCTTGGCGACCAAACTACGATCTCAAATTACGCTCAGTTTATCCAATACGGTTTTAGTATGACGAATGAGCGATATTAGAGGAAGGTCTTATTATATATATATATATATATATATATATATATATATATATATATATATGTGTGTGTGTGTGTGTGTGTGTGTGTGTGTGTGTGTGTGTGTGTGTGTGTGTGTGTGTGATGACTCACACCCCACGTGGTCTCTGCTCCCATAATGGGCCATAGATATATAGTCGTCGTCAGATCTATCTAAGATAAATTGATCAGCGAATTGTTTATTCATCTTATATTGCGCTGATATTAATATATGTTACTGATATTATTGGGTAGTGCTGACATATAATTTGTTTGCTGCATCTCTATCGATATATCTATCTATCTATATATCTATATCTCTCAATCAATTTATCTGATAGATTTATGATTTCTATCTCTCTGCTTACCTACCAGTCTATTTACACACACACACACACACACACACACACACAAATACACACACACACACAGTCATTTTACAGACTCTAAATGCTGTAAGTACTTCAATATTTAAAAAAACCATACATAATATTGTTTCGTTTCTTTCGTGGTGAATTCGTATTTACGGATCTCTGAAACAGGTGATCGTGCATTATAGACAGGGGGTGTCACTCCTCTCTATCAACTGATAGGGTTTCCACTTAATCTATTTCAGAATCTGGTGTGCCATAGGGCGCATGCAAGAAACTCCCTGGCTGGTGTAAATCTATTGTGGTTGATAGGAATGAACTCTGACGTCAAACCATTTCCGCTTTGTTCAGGGCAGCCTTTTTGTATATAAACATTATAGATAAAAATAATAAAATTTAGCCATGTAAGTATTTGGTCAGAGAAGGCATCGTATTTATACGTATTTCATACACAAAATAATTATTTATGTACTTTTCAGATAATAGTAGTTCTTCAAAGACTGTCGTCAAATGACAGTACTCACAACCGTACGACAGCCGTTTATACACAATACTAGCCAATGACGTCACTATGGGTGGGCACAGGGGCACGTCCCTCCGAACGTTATGTTGTGTCCCCAGGATTTATTTCAAGCAAACAAAGTTAATAGTTTGTGTGAAATATGATGCAGTATAATATATACAAACAAAAATATTTATCACCAAATAATTAGCAATATATTCCTCTGTAATCCCCCCCCCTCATTCTAGCTTTGAATATGTGGTACTTTGAACAGGTACAAATATTTCCCAATCTGGTGACACTTCGGCTATCAAAATATCTGTCTATCTATTTGATGATGGTGATTGATGTTTTATGGCCACTTTTGTGCACATGGTAGGCTAAATGGGCCGAGCGACCTCTAAAGGTAATGAAGCGAAGTCAAAGATGAAACACGCTTCAGATATGCACACGCCGAGATTCGAACTCAGGTGGTCTGTGGTCCAACGCGCTACCAACTAGACCACGGAGCCGCTATCTACCAGGGATAATGTAGTATTGAGACCATAGTTAGGTTTGGGAGTTGCATTAGGACCTAATGGATAGACAATAGACTGAAGGGGAGCTTTAGGACTAGTGGTAGCAAAAGGACCAAAAAGGTAACAAAAGGACCAGCAATGGTAGCAAAAAGCTCTACAGATAACAAAAGGATCTAACTGGTAGCAAAAGGAACAGATAGGTCCTAATGCCAATCAAAAATGTAACAAAAGGACAAAGGAATCTATCTATCTATCTATCTATCTATCTATATATATATATATATATATATATATATATCAAATCAGTCAGTCAGTCAGTCAGTCTGTCTCCCCCCCCTCTCTCTCTTTCTCACCCTCTCTCACACTCACCCTTTCCCCCTCTCCCTTTTCGCCTCTCCCTACCCCCCCCCTTTCACTCTATCTGAATTTCACCGGGCCAACAAATGGCCGAGTTATTACAGAACTGCGCTTCAAGCATCCAAGTGTCATGTTTCAAATCCATTCACGATACTGTTGTTACGGAGGGTCATTAGGTGTTATACACTCGGACATATGTTTCAACAGCGACTGTGTACGAAGTTAAACGATCTACCCACTCATTGTGTGTGCTTGTGTTTGTGCGCGTATATATCCGGGGTTGCCCCCCCCCCCCATTCGCCATCCATGAAACAGCATCAATGAAATCTATATAATAATAATAATAAAAATAATAATGCATGTTTATATAGAGCCAGAACCAGGTAACCCTATTCTGAGGCGCTGTACGGTATTATTATCCCTGACTCGGACCCGTTTCCACCCAGCACACATCTCAACTCCCAAGGGATCATACAACGCATGCCGCCATTATAGGCACAAAGCGTTACTCACACATAGCCATCGCCTCCTGTCAGGTACTCATTTTTATGGATGATTGATCCAGTCGCCACACGACGGCGCTGCAGCTGACGGAGCCTCGAACCCGAGACCTTTCGGCTACGTTCTAACTAACTGTGCTATCTCACCAAGAGAACAAATACATTATGTGAAATGTGTAATAAGCTGTCAAGTAAATGGAATGTGTCGTTAAACAACATTCAATCCAAAAAATTGGGGCAATCGTCCCCAAATAAGAAATACAATGGGTCACTTCAAGCGGAAACTCTAAATAGCATGAGCCCGCTTCAGACAAAAACATATTAGTTGGATAATATTTTCTCTTCTTATTCGATCCGTCGCTATGAGAAGCGAAATATATCGATACAATCTTGACAACGACTACGCTTTCAAAGCTTAGAATTGCCCACAGTGTCCTTCTACAGGTTGTGCTATTGGGGATTGTTGTTTTCTTAATCCACAGGGAAGTGAGTTGGTGAGATGAAACATCCTATTATATATATATATATATATATATATATATATATATAATGGCCGAAATGGCAGTTATTTTACGTGGCTGGCAACCTCAAATGAGGGAGACGTATATGATCTGTAGTTACTGCTTCATCACGGGGACCAATTCTAAATAAATTTAGAATTTAAATATATGGCACATTAGGTTGGATGAAAATATCCTCCTGTTGGGAGTTGAGATATGTGTTGGGTGGAAACAGGTCTGAGTCAGGGATAATAATATTGTAAATAATATTGTAAAGCGCCTTAGAGGAACTTCTAGCTGAATAGGGCCCTATATAATTATCATATATTATTATTATTAATTATTATTATTATTATTATTATTATTATAATTAATGGGGTGAAGTGCATAAGTTCCCAAATCTCCTAGATACACGTATACATCTATATTATTTATTCTATTTTCAACGAAATTTGTCATCGTCCCACTTTCCCCGATTTTTCCTAAGGGACTGCTGCCTACGACGACTTTTCCCGGGATGTAGTCTTATAAAATGTTCCCTTCAAATTCCCAAAAAGATAATAGTAACTTCTCAAAACCGAGTGAGGCAAATGATAATTTTAGATATTATTGTCCTTTGATTGTCACCATTTCATTGTGTCTCCAAAAGCCACGAGGGGCGTCTCCGTCGTCTAGCGGTAGCGCGTTGGATCACGGATCACTACTAAAGCGAGAGAGAGATAGACAAGGGAGAGAGAGAGAGCGCACAAGAGAGAGGGGGGAGCGAAGAGAGAGGGGGGATATAGAGAGAGAAGAGAGAGAGAGAGGGATAGAGATAGAGAAGAGAAATAGAGAGAAAAGAAGAGAGAGGAGAGAGAGAGAGAGAGAGAGAGAGAGAGAGAGAAGAGAGAGAAAAGAGAAAGAAGCGAGAAGAGAGAGAGAGAGAGAGAGAGAGGGGGGTAGAGAGAAGAGACATATACATAGAGAGAAGAAAGAGAGAAGAGAGAGAGAAGAGAGAGAAGAGAAGAGAGAGAGAGAGAGAGAGAGAAAGAGAAAAAGAGAGAAGAGAAATAGAGAGAAAAGAAGAGAGAGAAAGGAGAGAGAGCGAGAGCGAGATAAAAAGGTAGAGAAGGAGAGATCGCATGAGAGAGGGGGGAGAGCGAAGAGAGAAGGGGATATAGAGAGAGGGGGAGAGAAGAGAGAGGGGGATAGAGATAGAGAAGAGAAAAGAACAGGGAGAAGAGAGAGAGGGGGGGAGAGAAAAGCTAGAGAAGAGAGAGAAAAGAGAAAGAAGCGAGAAGAGAGAGAGAGAGAGAGAGGAGAGAGAGAGAAGAGAGATATACATAGAGAGAAGAGAGAAGAGAGAGAGAAGAGACAGACACACACACACAGAGAGAGAGAGAAGAGAGAGAGAGAGAGAGAGGGGAGAGAGAGAGAGACAGAGAGAGAGAGAGAGAGAGAGAGAGAGAGAGAGAGAGAGAGAGAGAAATAGAGAGAGAGAGAGAGAGAGAGAGAGAGAGAGAAAGAGAAAAGGAGAGAAAGAGAGAGAGAGAGAGAAAGGAGAGAAATGAGAGAGAGAGAGAGAGCAGGAGATAGATAGATAGGAGAGAGAGCTTACAATGATATTACTCGTCGCAGACAAACCTTCCCAAAAACACGACCACGGTCCCACGATAAATATAAATAAATCATCTATTTACTGTGCGGTGATGTAATATAACCTGAAGCTATCGTAATATAAAAGTATCATACAATGATATCTCTCGTTATTACCTTTAATCGAATGCCTCGAAAGCACACCTGCAATAGTCCGTGCCTACACCTGTATATTCCTGCAATAGTCCGTGCCTACACCTGTATATTCCTGCAATAGTCCCAGTAACTGTAATTGCGTAATTTGCAGTCGTCTATATC
>JAODUP010000787.1:167500-201360 GCA_025642065.1 Paralvinella palmiformis | reverse complement strand
TTTCTCGAAAGACAGTGAGAGCTTCTGATCACCCTCAATTAAATGAGGTTAATTGGAATTCCCGACTCTTACCGACTCTTACCGACGAACAAGAATGTTGGAATTTCATCGCCGCATCCTCATCCCAGATTCCTACACTGGAAAATAAAAAAAATAAAAAAATATCACGTAATCTCTGCTTATTTTAATAGTTTCTTTGTTTATACGTAGAAAATTATGGAAAGACGTAACTAATATGAGTAATATTATAGGAATATTAAACCGCAACTAGACGTACACCCACGGACATAGTAGGTTTTAGGTAGTGTAAAAATATTTGATTAAAAGCATGCTGTCATAAGCAATATTATATCAATATTTATGGGTACAATATCGCCATTCTTTACAATTTTGTTTTAAATTGTAAGATAATGTGGGAATGTTAATCCTATATACCATGAGTAGGTTTTGAACTGAGATCCTATAGTTTTGTGGCTCAGGGATCTAACCAGTAAGAGATGTTCTATTAAATTTATGATAGATAAATATCTTGTTTTATCGTGTTTTCTGCCTATAATAATAATTATACGACTGCGGCCCGTCACGATCATTGGTAACGGCGTCATAAGTCTCCTAAACATTACACGCTTTGCTGACACCTACCTAGGCAGATAATCGTTTAACATCACTCACATACATCTTTGCAATTGAACCCTAGGGAACAGCCTCACGATCCATCTGCTAAATATATTCTTCAGCAAATAGATATCATCTCCGAATAAGAATAACTCAAGCCCGAATACTGAGGAACCTATTCGTAAAATGCGCTGGGTATAATAAAAGGCTTGTTCTTGCTAGATTTTGTTAGCCACAAAATACTGTAGTTAATTCTTTGAAAGTTAATTTCCTTTAGTGATAGCTACGGTCTTCTGCAAAGGAACTGAACTGACATACAAATAAACCTAATGGTTATTAAATTAGCTGTTCCATTCAGGAAAATATCCCTCGCTCAAATTCTTATATATATATATATATATATATATATATATATATATATATATATATATATATATATATATATATATATATATATATATATATATATATATATATATTTTCTGTTATTTCTTTAATAACCATTAAAATATCAATATCAATTAAATGGTTTCTTTGTTAATAGAACCTCAAGAGGAAATCGTATTAAATAACATTTTGTGTATAGGTGGTATTAAGCTCTATTCCTAGAAGATTTCATGTATAGTTTATATTTTCGACGACCATTGGCTTGCAGGCACGTAGGTACACATGGACGTACGCATGCACGGATGCATGCACACGCACACACGTACGCACACACGTACGCACACATGCACGCACACATGCACACACGCGCTGGCACACACCGATACCGATATACATGGTTCATATAGGTAGGATTTATTCAGTTATTCGAACCCAGAATAAAGCTGAGGTCAGCATCTGAGGTGTCGAAATGTTTTATATACAGGTTTCTTTTGGACCACAGAAAATTACTGTTGAATGTAAACTGTGGTGTCAAAATAGTTTATGATATGTATGTAGCAAGTCACCATTGAACCACACGCACGTGTTGTTTGATGCGAGCTGTGGTATCAAATGGTATGTTTTTTACGTGCTTCCGCTTTTTGTACGTAGCATGCATGTGGCCGCTTTCCTGTGGGCGTGACATATTTGTCGCGTACGAAAAGCGAATTAGCTGGTTCCCACAGGCTGATGAGTAGACCAGACACATGCTTAGGTATACGCATACATCTATCAATATATTTAATTTTTGGATTAATGTATGTATAGTTGCATTTGTATTTAGATTTATGGAGGCAGGTCAACAAGATTGTGTTTGATCTAAAATACAATGAGCAACAAAATAAACATAATAAATTCCTTTTAAATCCAGAAGTTCATTTATTATCTGATGCAACGAATATGCTATTGATCCGGATTTAGTAGTGTTACTGTTATTGCTACAGGATCCAGAATGGGCAATCCAACCAATCATTAAGCACATCAAAACCTGAGAATTTCACGATATGTACTGTATCCATTATCACTTTATATCCACGAGAAACCTGGATGTATATATATATATATATATATATATATATATATATATATATATATATATATATATATATATATATATATATATCAGACACAATATTTTGTTATCTTGTTGAATATTATTTAAAATAAGTCACCTTTTGTGTTGAGACGAGCGAGTAATCAGAGGCAGATATATCTTGTGTCTTGTTAAAAGTAATTTGGCGTCACACAGCACTTCCCGTGTTTCCTTCCGGGTTTTCGCCTATTATCCAGATAATAATGGTTTCACACTGTCGGTGGACTGTTTATATAGATGTAATTTAACTGAGTATCAGTGTCATTAATCATTTTGTGATCCCTAGAAAACCGCTCTGAGGTGCCTAACAATATTACAACCTTCAACAATGAACGTACATTATATTCCCATGTGTGCATCAGTACAATACAGGTTTTGCCCGTCCTCTCTCGCAACTTGCCATTTGCCGCTGTATATAACGGGGAAATAGACCAGGATATAGCATATCAGACTTCCAGGCAGACGATGTGCGTTTCAGTGGTCTAGTTGTTAGCGCGTTAGATCACAATAATCTCAGTTCGAATATCGGCGTGCGTGGGCATATCTGAAGATTGTTTGATCTTTGACTTCGCTACATTACCTTTGGATGTCGCTGGGCCCATTTAGCCTACCATGTGCACAAAATCATCATTAGCATCATCATCAGCATCATCATCATCCAGGCAGACGGTATATAGTTGTGTGTACAGTGGACTAACCTCTCTCTCCCTGACATATATGCACATAGGATCAAAGTCGTAACCATCGTTCAGCAATCAAGATATTTCATTTACGTTGCCTCGTAAATTGACTTCCCGATTTCGCTTCTTGAACCTTGGTTTACTATTTCGTTATTGAAGTAAAGTCTATTGAACAGTTTATTGAAACAAAGTCTATTTTCAGTTGGATAAGACATTTATGTTACGTTACTGAAATTATCGCCCGTAATAACTTGTTTGCTTTCAGTTTTTTGCTGCAACGTAAAAATAAATGTTGTTGCTATTAATTGCATCTGATTCATATATTTTCAAGAATAATATATACGGAGAGGGCAATAGTCCCGGGCCTTTACCATAACATGAAAATACGAAAATTGTATTTATCATTTCTTGAATTTTTCAAGAAATAATGTGGTGTCAGTAACAATTTGTCAACTTCTTCATTATCTAGAGAAATAGCATTTTGGGGATGGATGCTACACTTTGAAGATAAGTGCCTCGTTGTGTAAGCTATTATATATGTCGGTATATATCTGGTTACCTACTGACACAAGCATCATCCGTCCATATTGTTGTGATCGGGTATTAATATGTACATCTATTGTTCGGTTTCAGTTAAGAGTTCTATATCCATATATTATTATTATTATTATTATTATTATTATTATTATTATTATTAATTTAGTGCTCTACATACTAATCATGTCCACTAGTTATTGGGACATACCCAAAAAGGTAAACTCAACAATCTAAATGGTTACGACTTGGTGACATAACTGAATCATCTAGTTTTGATCCCCTGCTTGAGGACATGTCTCCTGTGTGTTTTATATTTCGCTTCGACTGATTACCACTGGACGTCGTGTTACTCTTTTTGCTAATAATGTGCATATTAGTGGGCTAAAATATGTCCATTCATTTTGCAGGCGAGGTGTGTGTTTATTCATACGTCATTTTGTGAAGATTCTACATATACTAATGATATTAACTGGGTATATTTATGTCTGGTCTATTTGAAAGGATTTTTCCAAACGATTCACAGGAAAAAGACAAATAATTAGAATGGCGTTAAATCTAACCAGTCACGTGTTTTTGAGCTATGAATCTGTCCTTAGTTATGTTATATGTTATTTAAAGGTTCAGAATAACATGCAACTCGCTATTAAGTTGAATTATATTGAAAGCGTATTAGTAAAATAATCATACCAGCAAACATTAACCGAATATTTTGAGCAGGTTTTTATTGGTATTATAACTTAATTGTCCGTTAAACAAATACAAATTTAAAAAAAACACTAATTGTCTTCGCTGCTAATTGCGTATATTTATGCAATATCTAGAATTATTGATATAAATGTTGCCAAAATATAATTCAAATTGATGAATCAGATTTCTGGTGTTAATGCTAATAAAATATTATCAAAATAAAATATTTTTTGCAGTTAACACTAGACATTAAAGAAATATGATTTTCAGTTACGTGTTATGCTTCTTACAAAAATAACCATGGACTCTTTGAAACATGCAGATATATATATATATATATATATATATATATATATATATATATATATATATATATATATATATATATATTAATATATATAATAGATAGATAGATAGATAGATAGTCTAGATAGACATATATATATATATATATATATATATATATATATATATATTATATATATATATATATATTTATTTATACATATTATAGATTGATAAAGTGATAGGTTGATAGATTGATAGATAGATAGATAGATTGATAGATAGATAGATTGATATAGGGAAATATATTTATTATTATTATTGTTTGTATCATCCTCACTATTATATCATAATCGTTTCGAAATAAGTCCCCGTGTTTTGAGCCGCCATAAAGGTAATAAAGTCCTTAAATTATTTACAAATAGGTTTGCTAAATCATCACGTATTGTGATTTTCTTAGAAAGAGAAGGCCTGTAATTGCTGAAGGATACACTTGAAAGATAAACGTGAAGATTATTTACTCAGGTCAAATTCCAAATAGGAGTGTGATGGATGCGCAGGCAATATCTACCTAGGCATATATCAGCGTGTACTTCCCATAACTATGACATTTTTACCAAGGTACGTGACAAACGTGTGTCATGTAATTACGATTATACTGTTGCAAATAATTAAAAACATCGGCGCTAGGATAGTCACAGGGTATTGGAAGTCATTACTCTAATATTGAAGGAGCTTCACTGGCTTCCACTAATTAAGCGGATTAAATTCAAGACACTCATGATTACATAGATAGATAGATAGGTAGATATATAGATAGATAGATAGAGATAGAGAGAGAGAGAGAGAGAGAGAGAGAGATGGATACATATATATATATATATATATATATATATATATATATATATATATATATATATATATATATATATATATATATATATAAGAGAGAGAGAGAGAGAGTAGGCGAGAGATAGAGAAATTAACGCTTATCTAAGCACTAACCTAATGAAAGCTACCTATTTAGACTGATAATTTTAAATCCATTACATTTATAATCTTCAGTGAGTTTTTAATACACTAGTATATAAATATATGCTGGCTATGTTAAAACATCAGATGTATAAATTGTTTGTTCAGCCAATTTACTTAGATACCACCCTGGCGTATATCTTCAATAATACGATCGTAGTATGACCATTAGCTGCTGCCTTCAAAATGTAAATAGTAATTGTTTCTCTTTGATTCCAATTTATATGTATATCTTAATCCAAATGGACAATGAAAATTCAAAGGTGTTGAGGTAAGGTTTAATAATTTAGTAATACATGATGTTAGATGAGGATTTAAATTTAGGTGTTAGAGGTATGTAGCCAACTGTACCATCCATTCAGTGTCTGCTTTGGAAATGTGACAAATAATTATAGAAAGAAATAAAATATTTTGTTCAGCTGTTATTCTGCCTGATATTAATATTCAATAAACAACAATTGGCACATCATCCACTAATCAGCGAGAATCTAAATGTTATTCCTGATACTATGATATAAACCATCATTGGATCTATGAAGCTTTTGGTTTATCATGTGTCCGAATGGAAAACAATAATAAATCAATAATATCTCTGATATGGAGCTTAGCAACGACTTATAGCCGTAATTTGTCATGTCGATGCTTAATTCAAGGACGTCTTTGGAACCTGCTATAACACAGACTGGTCGTATTCTTTTGAAAATACCCTAACTAATTTATGTTGTGGATAATAGGCAAATGATTCGAAATGGTTTATGTTATTATCAGTCAATAAACACTGAGATGATCATTTGTAAAATTAGTCTTTCAACCCGAGTAACAATGACAAATTCAGGGGATATGCCATTTAGTTCCTTATTATTGTCAACAAAGTAGCAAACAGTTATCACTATCAGCTTAGGGAGTGACATGATGCATCTTTTTAATACCAAATTAGCATCACGTGATCGTGACTGCCATTAGTCCTGTTCTATAACCCAATTATTGCTTGTGTTACATCACCACTGGACAGAATTCATGCTACACATGATTTATTTAGCTACTGCACCACTTTTGTACCACTTATATTTCAACTTCAACAACAACAATTTTTATAACAGATAGTGAAATCTGTAAAATCTACTTTACCGCCATCGAGCTAATTATCTTTTAATGGTTCGTAAATAAATGATATAGATAATATAAAATATATATATATATATATATATATATATATATATATATTATATATATATATATATATATATATATATATAAAAACTCAAACTATGTCTAGGTTTCCTTGTTTTTACAATCTAAATTTTAGGCTTTAAAATGTACGGTTTTCTAGTTTCATACGGTATTATTTAGGGCAGAAAACCTCAACAAAAAACAAACACACGTTGCTTGTTTTATTTAGTTTACTATTTGCATATTCAAATGATGAGTGAAATAGCTTTCGAAACAATAGAGCCAGGATATAGGATTGGAGAGAAATTGCCAAATCGTATTTTGTTTGCATATCTACGACTTTTTTTGTAGCATCAAGCTATAGATTACTAAGCACAGTTCCAAATATTGCTGTCACTCTATGGATTCACTACCAAATATATATGTTATACATATTCAGGCAATGCGTCTTAAATGTTTGCTGCGAGCTGTGATATCAAATGGTATGTTTTTGCGTGCTTCCGCTTTTTGTACGTAGCCTGCATGTAGCCGCTTTTCTGTAGGCGTGACATATTTGTCGCGTACGAAAAGCGAACTAGCTGGTTCCCACAGGCTGATGAGTAGACCAGACACTTATCATCTGCTTGAACCCCGGAATATGTTTAGCATAGTTCAGGTTCCAGATAGCTTATATCAGTGAAACTGTTGTATATTGCACATTATGTAAATATATGTTTAATTTATTTTAGCACAATCTGATAATGTTTAGGTATTTGTATTTATTTCATTTTCATTTTAATCAATCACTTGAGGCCTTATATTATCCACCACTTCGTTGTTTACGCAATCAAACCGCTTTTGGTTCCATGTGTTAATGATTGAGAGTTGGTGACGTTGTTGTTGCGTTGCAGCCAGAATTTCCTTTCCCTCTTTGTTGACTTTTATAATTAATATGTTTATAGATAATGGATTACTCTAAAGTCCAGTTATTTACCTTACGGTCCCATGTTGGTAATATCTTATGCTTAGTGATGCATCTAAGTAGCGGAAAAGATCGAAATAAGATTGGGTCTAATGCAAGTAATAGTATCACTCTTCCAATAACTCCATATAATGACATGAATATAAACATTTGTCTGTGTACCTTTAATCTATCTGAGGAAACATCTGATGTTGTTCAGGTTGTGGATGTTGATGCTTTTGTTATTACACATAATCGGCTGAGTGGTCATGTTTAAGAACAGAAAATGTTGTAAAAGTCATTCCAGTTGAGTACCCATTCGATACTCATGTATCTCGGATTCATAAGAAAGTTGAGGCAGTAGACATACTCTTTTGAGGTTCTTTGAAGTTTGAAACCCATTTCGACTTTCCGACTAATTTGCATATTTATTTTCGTAATTTGTTAACCAAATAATAGATTTTCATAGCAACAACAACAGCAACAACAACAACAGCAACAACAACAACAATGGCAACAACAACAACGATAATAGTAATAATAATAATAATAATAATAGTAATATAGATTTGATCATGCACCCTTACTAATAAAAACAATTTGATGCACCAATAAGATGTATTTAAAACAATTATTTTGTGGTAAAGAATTGAAAGGGAACCAATTATATATATTTAATGCCCTTAGATATAAGTTGTTATCAAATAAACGTATATTATAATTGTATGAGTGAACAATATTTAGAAAGACTGTAAAGTGTGTGTCGTACTTTATTGACAATATTGAAAATTTTGGAATACGTTGTGTAGTCATCTTAGAAATTCTAAGTCACTGACTGTTTTAAAACATGTTAAAATATTCCTATTCAAACAATATTTTAATTGTTAACGTACTAAACCTCTATTTATTTTATTGTATCGTTCCTCAGAACAGTATTATCTGGATTTGGCGCTTTCTAAATATAACTTTTTATATTACATTATAATATAAAATTTGTTGTTGTATAAATTTGTTGTTGTTGTATAATTTGTTGTTGTTGAAGAGTTCAAATAACCAGTAAGTTGGTTTTATGTTGAAGGTAACTCATAGCATGTTAGTACTCTGCAAACCTGTAACACATATATGGTGATTGCAATTTCCTGCCTGGATAGCCCATTTTTCCATTTCCCAATTTCCATCAGGGCAACATCACAAAACAGTTGGTAATTGGATGGTAGCATTATATTGATTCGTTCAATCTAACCCTTTGGTCGTAAATCCCATAATCTAATCAACAGTGATTATAAGGAATGGTGACTTTCCTCGTACAATGTCACAGATACTGAGAAATGCTCGTGAGTTACCTTCCAATTATTACATTGCCTTCGGCTGATAACACAACACTAAAAACTTAGTTTACTTAAAGCATCTATTTATATGTATTCCAGTAAGGCTTACTCAATTTCAAATTCCTCTGATAAGAAAACGTGTTTGTGTAACTACTGGCAATGTATTACTAATAATATAAGAAACATGGGATGTATGTTTGAGCAATTAAAAATAATAACATAAATTGTTAGTTATTGTTCTTCTCATGCTACTTACGAGAAAAGGTCTGCCGGATACATTACGGATGGCATGAGAGGTCTAGAAAACACTACTGATGCTGGTGATAACGGCCTAGTTAAATATTCTTTGGGCATGAGTAATGGACATTTGTGGAATTAACCCGAAGAAAGAACGTTACACTATATCGGGTAAATGTATGCTCCAGCAACGCGTTACCAGCTCTTAGGAAGGGTTATCAATTCATATGTTTGTAAAAGGCGCTTGATAGATCTAGTTTCATTAAACAGTCAGTTTCTTATGATGATAAATATGACCTTGTACGAAGGGAACAAAACTAATACTAAAAAGCTGATATAGCAATCATTAAAGACAAAGACTTGCTTAAGGTTATGTGCGTGAGTGCTATACAAAAAAAAAAAAAAAAAAAATAACTAAAAAACTAATATATATATATATATATATATATATATATATATATATATATATATATATGTATTAATTTATTAGTATACATTTTGCACGTAGATACCATCAACAAGTTATTTATGTATTGGTAGTCAAATTAATCATACCTATTTTTTCAGCAGTAAACATTTTCGCAAATGTTCCACAATACAAACCTAATACATAAGACAAATCCTTACTGATAGGTCTTAAGATATAAAACTAATGCATTAATCTACCAGCTTAATTTACGTGCGACATCAGTATATGTCTGCTATATGAGATGATACTGCAACAGAAATGCTACGGCGGGATTAGCATTTGCATTTATATGACTGTGATGTAGACAAGGAAAGAGTGAGTGATATCAAACATTAGGAAATAGCAAATGCGACATTGCCGCAATCGATTACCAAGTCAATGGGTCTAATTTCGAGCCATTTTACTTAATATCAAACTTAATAAGCCGAATAATATCATTGAGCCTGAACAAAATATCTTTGGTTAAATGCGGTATATGTAATGTTGATGAGTTTATAAGCCAGTTTATTTAGAAAGATTTATTCCCCTAAACGTATATTCGATGTCCGTATATTCGTAGGATAAAATGCGGATTTAACATTCATACATTTGCCACGTTTCGATTAACACATTCTCTTCTTTGACCTCACTGATTATCACCCGGGATGTCTCTTACCCAGGTAAGTTTGAGTTGGAGGTCGAAGTTTGGAATGATGCCACGGTGGTAAAGTAGTAAGTGTTTGTTATCCAGCGAGGAACTTAACCGGGGTTACTGCGCTGAACACGTCATCTGCTGTAAATTATACGTTGATAATTAGTCCTCGTGACAAAGCAGTAAACAATAGACCGTATGAGGCTTACTTATTTCAGGTAGTTAGTTAGCAGTTCAAATAACCGTCACAAATGTTATTGTTCTAAGATAAAGGCTTAAGCAGATTCTCTCGAGTTGCTGTTGGTTATTGACCTTATATGAAACAATCGAAATTGTTATATTTCAGAGAACAAAATGTTCTCTTGCACTGCACCATAAACGATAGTCGTAAATGGTTATCCTGTAAAGCAGTTTGGCTTTATTGCTCAAGTTTATATGAACACGTGACTGTTATTTAGTTACACAGAAAATCCATCACTCATATACGATTAAGCGGCTTGATAATAATATAATGTTTTTGACACGTTTGAGGCAGTTTTATGCTTGCACCTAGTGTATAATCCTTCACCACGTTGAAGTCATTGCGATTATTATATAGTATGTATAAGCAGTCATTTCTGAAGTAAGTCGTGATTCTGATCAATATTGTCCTCAGCCAGAAAGAAGTGGCATCTTCTAACTTTTAAATATAATTTAGCATCACCGAATATCCATTTCTCTAGGTTGGTACATCTATTCCAATAACAACAGCTGGCGTGCCCTCTTCGAACTGCCTACGACTATTGCATTAATGGCGGAAGCATTATCGGGTCTTGATGGAGTGGCACCGGAATATTTCTTGCATAGTTCAGCAATAAGATACGTTACACCAATGAAACTAGTGTATGTTGCATATTAAGTACTATACATATTTAATTTATTTTAGCATAAACTTATTATATTTAGTTATTTGGTATTTCTTCCATTTTCTTTTTAACCCTATGTTATCACCCGCTCCGGTGTTTACGCTAAGAAGCCGGCTTTTGGTTACATGGGTTAATGATTGAGAGCAATTGGCGTTGTTGTTGTATTGCCAACAGCATGTCTTTTCCCCTGATTTTATTCTTATATAATTAATGTATTTATAGATCATGAATTATATTAAAACCCAGTTATTTGCCTTACGACTCCATGGTGGTAATATATTATGTTTAGCCATGCGTCCAATTAACGGAAAACATCCAAGGTAGTTAGGGTCTAAGGCAAGAGATGCGATTATTCTGCGAATAAAAATGGCCTGAAAGCTGCAGATTTCTTCATAGACATTTGTGAATTTGTTCACTTTTTCGCTCCCAAAAATTATATTTTCCTAATAATAATAATAATAATAATATTGATGATAATAATAATACATATGTATATTTTATAATGTGCCCTTACTAGCAAAAGCCATTTGTTGGCACTGTATGATGATGCATCAATAAGATGAAATTAAACCTCATTTATATTATTGTATGATAAAGGATGGAAAGGGTGTTTAATTATGTATCTTTTGACAGAAGGTATTATTAAGACACTGTACAATATGATTGTATAAGCTATCAATATTTAGTAATAAAATGTAATATGTGTCTACTACTTTATTGACAACAATGAAAATAGTCGTTTGAATTTATACTTTTGTATTGTGTTACTCTTAATTATCAATTACCAACTATTTACCTGAATCATACTAACCATTTACATTCCATAACAGTTTTTCAAATCGGTCCTGGTCGACAAGCGTGCGTTACGCCTTCTTTATCGATTTGTAGCCCGCATATTATTACTGTATCATGGACGTAGGTGTCTTCCTGGTGTTTCTTTTGTCCTTAGAGATGCATGCTAATATAAAAAGCTATGTGAACACATCCATTCTATAGAGCCGCCAAGGATCAAATACGAGAGAAAAACCATAGACTGGCAAGAACATCCTTATTTTCAGGAACCTGTATTAAATAGCTGTAGTCGAAAGAGATTATTTTCACAACGATATATCAACATTAACGAGAAAATGGTTACACAACAAAGTAAACATGCCCCTGATCCATTTGCCATCTTCACGAGGGATTGCAAGATCTAAGATGTAACTATATATCTGTCTCGTTTTCTAGATGTCATGCCTAAAATGGACTGATCTAATATCTACGTCACAGAGTTCTTTGATATTTACAGCCTCCGGTCAATCCCTATGTATGTTGAAATCATATAAATTCAACGGATGACCCGTATTCGTAGTTACAGAGCCAACACATGTGTAACTTTCAGAGTCTTTAGTTTGGTGTAATCGGTGGATAATACATGAGCATTAACTCACCCAGAAACAGAGGAGTTCCAAGAATCATGAAGGATAATGCAGAATGTCCCACATTGTTCTGATCAGAACTACGAGATAGATTGAATATCGAGTTTGAGTGACATCATCAACCTTTTATAGTTTGAATAAATACCTCTCCGTGTGTATATGTGTGTGAATATGTGTGTGTAAAATAATATGAGGTGAGGGAATTATGGCGGCTACATACCCAGAACAATAAAATAAATCTAGGTTGCACATGTTTTGTTTTGGTTCTTGATTTTAATTTAGCATACATCTTATGTATTTTTGCTAAATTGAGGCTTGGATTATACATACCACGTACCTAGTAAGACTGAAACACACAGGAGACATAACGAACTAAGGACAGACAGAAAAAGAGAGACAGACTCACAAACAGATATATACTTTGATTGTATTACAGCACATACAAACAAACACTGAAAACACATATCCATGTTTGGACAAACAGAGTATGAAAAACTGATGGTCTGTGTAGCACGCATTAATGGCCTAACTTAGCATATTATGCAACTATGAATAATTCGAGGCACTTCACATGGTTAGTCATTGACAAAGCTGAAGGTGCCAATTTATTCTCTCGAATATAATTCCTAAAATGTCTTAGGCCAATAGAAAATTAGGACAGGATAAAGATTTCTCTGATGATGGAACTTCTTCGATTGAAGTGGAAACATGAGATCATTTATAGAGAAGAATTAAATGCATTTCGTGGTAAAGACATTTTACACTCAGTTCCAGACTCATTATGGGGAACAGGATTATCCGGAAAGAAAGGTAGGAACAACTTTGGCCTGTAATTAGTCCACCTTTTTGAATATCACATAAGAAATAGCCAAGCTAACGGCAAAGGTAAAGGTAATACCGGAAACAGAACAGAAACGGTACATGTGATGTTTGATACTAGGTTTTTAATGTTGAGCGAGGTAGATCATTTTATTTCGGGTGGGAACGGGCTTGGAAGCCACCACCGCAACCCACTACAACACGGACCGTGGTTCGTGTCAAAATATTTCCCTGGAAGACCAATATCGTTGAGAACATTCCGTTTGTTCCGGCAATTTTCCGGAATTGCCTAAACCGCTGCGAGTGATAAGGTCAACCCGTAAGACTATCAACCTGACGGAGATTAATTCAATCCCGACGTCGTTGTAGCGTGGACCACTTGCTCCGAATTCCCAAACAGAAGATTAAGAAATATCCGCAATGGTAAGTCCGCCCCACAAAAATAAGTTTGGACAAAAAAGAGTTGGACCTGGCTAAATATCACTAACGACATATTAATCATAGGAGAAGACGGTGTGTCCAGAATAACTACTATGCCGCATCAGAATGTGCATCTGGGAAGCTTCACTGGTGATAGATTTCAGCATTTTAATGATTTGCTGAAAGACAAAGATTTTCCTGTTGGAGGTAAGTACTCTACAAATATTGTTTTAGCACTGAGAAAAAATGACTGTAGCTCTGGTCC
Organism: Paralvinella palmiformis; assembly: GCA_025642065.1. NCBI lineage: Eukaryota > Metazoa > Annelida > Polychaeta > Terebellida > Alvinellidae > Paralvinella > Paralvinella palmiformis. The sequence goes on along the minus strand of JAODUP010000787.1, from coordinate 187,403 downwards.
TCAGAAAACATTGATTCGAAATTTAAAAACCACGTTGACATGGATTAAAATCGATATGAATCGAGTAATATTGTTCTTACAAAAATAAATTATTAAACTTTATTATTAACATAGATTCAATCAATCGATTTATGGGTCATTGTGAATGGGTTACGGTCATACCCAAGGTGGGTACTCAGAAATTTAAAATTGATATAAATACAATAGGGTATTAATAATTCTATAGAGAGAATACACGGTACATTCAATACTCCATCATAATGGTTAGAATTTTAAAACTAAGGTCTTCCCATTAGCCTGATAATTGCCTGCTTACAACATTAGTTGTTGAAAGTATTTATACTAATATAGATCACACCAAAGGGTTGCAAGCGGTCAGGGACGTAATGGGTAAGTATCCCATATATGATGATCCAATCATAGAATTATATTTGAAGAGTAATGACTTTTTGCTTAGTGGTGAATGGTTCATCCAAAAAGTAAGCACTTCTATATGTAGGGATTGAGCACCACAATACGGCGATATTAACATGGCAAAATTTGAGAAAGAGACATTACTGAAATGTCCACTTAAAACATCACATCTACTTTCAGTATTTGGATGATATGTTTGGATTATGACAACATGGCCAGGAGGCGTTCTCTGAATTTCAAAATGTTTTAATACACGTGAACCACCCATTAAATTTAAATATTCTGTCTAAATTGATTCGGCCAATTATTTAGATATCACTGTATTCAAAGACCCCAAAACAAAAATACCTTACTCACCAAGGTATTTTTTAAACCAACCAATATTCACCAGATAGTTCACAAACATTATTTTCATCCCGAACATATCTTTAAAGGTCGCAAATTATACGATTTGTTATAATATGTTCTAACGACAAGGACTTTGATAAGGCATGGGGTATTCTTTTCAAGTTTTGTGTAAAAAGAATTACTCTAAAATATGGATGCGTGGTATTAAAGGCGAAACTGTTATGGAATTGCAAATAAAACAACGACGGTCAAATACCGGTATTCCAACTACCAGCCGTTAGGGTTCAAAACCATGCAAGTAATTACTCAAATATTACGAACACTGTCACCCGAAAATATTTGCCATAATGTGAGGTTGCTCTTCTTTAAACGTTATTTATGCTTATCGGTGCTACTTCTGCAATAAATAATATGTTTGCGAAACTAGTTCATGTCTTCGCATAAGGTCTGACGTCTATCGATTTACAATTGAAAGAAAACATCGACTTTCTTCTTTATATACGAATTTAAAAGTGCACACAGTTAACTCAACTCTGCCTCATTACAACCACCCATTTTTCCTTGGTGATTATATTTTAATACCGATTGAACAAATACACAGCTCGGGTTCTGATTGGCAGGACCCAATTAATAAACTAAAACGAGAAACCTTTTGGATTGGTACCCTGAGATCATTAGAACCAACAAAAAAACGTTCCGAAGATATATTAGAATCAGCCTAAAAGGTGACACCGTAGCTCTAGTAATGCCGTCTTGGGATGAGTGAAAATAGTACTATTTCTGCCATTGTCGGAGGTAATAGGATTATTATCATAATATATATTATATGTACTGATATATATATGCTTTATTTCCAGTTATAGCTGCGTTATATATGTACTAATATATATAATTTGTTTTCTGTTTAGATAATGATCGTTTGGTCATAATTTTGTAAGAATTATAAACATCACGAAAACCTGAGCCTACCCCTTTTTTATATGTAACATAGAACACACACGCGCACACACGCACACACGCGCATATATTAACAATTACGTGAGAAAGCCTTGTTAAATATATTTGTAACGACTTCATTGCTATGTCTAAATGGTAAGAATCTCAACCATCCTCATAGTTGTCGTGATAGGCACACATGTAATGTGAAATGATAAGGCAACTTTACGAGTTATTCTATTAATCCGCCATTCAAATATTTCCTCCTATCTCGAACAAAAATATGTGTCGTGTAAAATAACTTGCGTTTTAAGTTAATGAAATGAAATGCTGATAGCAGAAACTGAGCTACAGGTTCGTGTTTCGTCTGATACTATTAAGTTATTTCAGGTGCAACACTTAAATAGAACTGAAATTCTAAGATATTTTGGTTTTTGTAATCTAGCCACAATGAAATGTTTGTGGGTCTATGTCATATATCCCCCCTGACAATTTTATCATCAGTGGCTAGTATTCAGTATGTGTTAATACATGATTCACTGCATTATTCTTGTAAACTATGGAACTGCGAGTATTTACGTTAGAGAAAGATTACGTTAAAATACACCGTCGCACAAAATAATAGATTACGTCACAGTACAAACTTAAAAAGGTTAGGATGACAACTGCACAAGCAAAAGTATTTGCAATTTTGTAATTGATCTAAATACATCCTATTTATTTTCATCACATACTGCCTATGACTGTCATGTGCTACCATATACTAAATATCGGCACATGTTAGCGTTAAAATTATACAATACTACTTGTGTGATAATTCCTAGCTACCACGTTTACATTGCATGATATATTCGTTTACAATTCCATTTAAAGATGCTGGATTCTAAGCAGGACAAGTTGAATCCCTATGCTTGCTATCAGAAAATTGCATATAACCATTCCTAGCATAATGCATTTATATGGAATTAAACTAATTAAAACATCTTTCAATTAATTCACTGAATTCCACTAAACTGTGTTGCAACAATTACCGAAGGCATGCAACATCGATCAGGAGGTGTTGTTGTTGTTGTTGTTGCTGCTGTCTGTTCGTAACTAATAAATATGCTTTAACTAAAAATAAATAGAGATCCATTGACGTTTCAGAAAACATTACCGATAAAATAAAACAGGTGAAAAATTGTAAATGATTAGACCATCGAGTTCTGGATCGGTGCTGTAATCAATCATATATGGCGTTTTATCCAAGCCAACTTATTTTTTCATCATATATATATATATATATATATATATATATATATATATATATATATATATATATATATATATATATGTGTGTGTGTGTGTGTGTGTGTGTGTGTGTGTGTGTGTGTGTGTGTGTGTGTGTGTGTGTGTGTGTGTGTGTGTGTGTGTGTCTATTCAAACAATCGTGTTTAACCATTTGCCTAGAATTTATTATATTTAATTACAATGTATATTTTGCTGCCTGGAACCTGACAACAAGAGATGGGTAATTGGCGTTGGTAAGATTATATTCCAGAACGATGGCATATTTTGGCCCTACTCTTTAGATAATTCATAATTAATTTAAATTGTTCATTGAAATTTGGATTACAGATATGCAACAAGCCATCCGGATAGACATAAAAACAGACAGACACACAGCATGACAGAACATTCACAACAACCTCACTTGTATTTCTTAACATTGATGGATTTAGATATTCCCATAACGTTAGTCAAAGACATAATAAGAATGTTAGATGATGAGTCAGCTCAATGATCTATTCTGCTAGGTGTTCCTTATTAGTTCTGCTATACCCAGAACTAAACAGCCGTGTCGGGTTAGATTAATGTTGATTAAAATTTAAATTCAGCGAATACGTTTATTATTATTTTGATAATAAGAAAATTGCATACATTTTACAAAACATTTTACAGTAAATATTAATATGTCATGAGTTTTGATTGGAAATACAAGAAAATACAATATAAACATTCCCTGCAACGGACACTCTCCATTTGTTAACTAATGCCAAAAGATAATTGTTAATCTGAAATTATTACCATAATTTCGCTGATCATTTTAAACTGTAATATGCCATTTTTATTGTATGTTTCTGCCACAAAATAAATTATGCAAATAATTTATAATCAGGCCAAATATTAATTTGGAATTAATTGCTTATTCAAACTGAGAATTTAACAATATATAATTATCCCATTACAACCTAACAACCATTACATTATTGTGTGTCTTTACATTATATAACATCCGTCGTTGACTTGTTAATTAATAATAGCTGATAAAATCAGTAATATTTAAAATGAGATGCGATTCAGTATAGCGGTTTCATCAACAAAGAAGATTCGTGTAACCAAACTCGTTGTAGATAGTGATATCTTGTGTCTTGTTGAAATTAATTTAGCATCATATCTCTCTACCGGGCCTTTCCTTAACGATTTAATTGTGTAGCTGTGTTATTAATTATTTTATGATTCACAGACAGCAGATTAAGTAGCGTCTATATTTTAACATATATTAATAGGCTTACATTATATTCATTCATTCACATTCATATGGTTACCAGTATATTACAATTTTACTCGTCTACTCTTACAGCTCGTCATTTATTTTCACTAAAAGGACTGATATGGCTAGACTACCGTAAATTATAACCCATGTACTAACAAGTAGCATATATATATATGTATACACAAGGAGTTTAATATTACCGTATTAAGGGTCATTCTCTTTTTATCATGATATTTGCTCTTTCGCGATATCTATACCATTTAGGTAGGTAATTCTTGAAACCTGACGAATTCGATTATTGCCTACCCTGTCCAGTAAAAACTGCTATAGGGATTTTTTCTCCTTGGTAATTTATAAGTACTCTGCAAACTTATTGTTCGTTTACAATCCCCTAAGAATACGAGTGGTATTATTCTTTAAAATAATAAATGTTTGTTTGACTTATTATTTACTAAATTGACTATTATATCTTTTTGTACAAAAACCGTTTTCCATCCATTTCTTTTTGTACAAATCGGTCACTATACGATTTGCTTAAATTATACCCCTCTGTGTATATTTATTACTTTTCAACACGACTATACAAGTGTTACAAGATAGGATTAACATTTGCATTTATGTATCAGGCAGATTAGTCAAGAAACGTCCTATATCATGCCATATTTCTAGTCAGATTGTATAACCTCTTTTGTGACTTATATATAGATTCTGTCGGTGTTTTCACCATCATTCAACCGTCTAAGTTACGATATTTGCGAGGGCCTTGTTGATTGACATTGTGATCCCCAGCCTGAGTACCTATCTTGAATATTGGTCGATCATACGTTATTTAAAGACAGCATATTTATATTTAATTATGCCCAGATATAAGCACCCACTTCAGCAACATGGTTGCAATCCCGATTGATGTAGGAGATCTTTATCCAGTTATAATAATTTTAAATATTATTATCTTATTATTATTATTAATTTTTTACCGGTATGTTGGCTTAATGTTACTCATTTATCGATATTTGATGTGATCAATTATCCCTAAATCGCTTAGATTATTTCTGTATCCTGTCTTATGATGGTTTTGGGCCAACTGGTTCACCATATACCTGTCTGAAGGGGATAGTGGGTTCTCTGTGTCTTGGCTGGCACTGTGGTTGGCAATATAACTTGATCACCGGCCTGGGAATATGTCCCTGGTCTGTTCTATATTTTATTTCCCAAGATTACCCTTTGATGTCGTTCGAGCCTACTAGCCTACCATGGGCATAAAGCGGCAAAAAACAGGAACAGTCATTCTACAGGTCAGTCGTATATTTAGTAATACTCTTGGGCGTTTTCTAGCACATTGTTGCCAACACAATGTGTTATTGAACACAGATGTTAGTTTAGTTGCGTCTTTTACTAACTGTTGTTGTTACTAGATATTATTTGGTATTTGGAGGTGATAAAACGTTTAGAGCATGTTTTCGAAGCAACTCTCTGGAAAGAAAGAGAAAAGACAATGTCGGGTTTAAATCTTCTTCCAGTTCGAGAGCTAATAATATAATACAACCAAAAAGATGACATACTTTACACAATATGATACTTATGTATGCATATCATTGCGCTCCGTGTTTTACACATGCAATGAGTAATCGTCTGTAGGATTCAATTCGAAGCGGGCTTGTTAGACATTTTACTCAGATTGTTGTTATAATACTGATGGAGGACAATTGAATAAATAACGTTATTCGTTCTAGCATCATCAAATTAGAGAAATTATGATTCGATAGACAAGGGAAGAAACAAAAAGTAACAGGCATAGAACCTGGTAAAGGAATAGCACTCATGCAAAGGTCAACTTAAGGGCTTAAACATTAATTTCGTGGTAAAAGCTATTTGTTCATTACACATATGCTAAAAATAAAAATGGAGATGTTTTAGCGTGTCAAGTGAGACCAATGATACAATAGTTGTTGGTTAATAAAGAAAATGCCAAAATTATTAGTCAATTTAATAACCAGAACCATGGTGGTAGTGCTATGAAGGGTCATAATTAAGTTGTAATTTTGTGCAGCTAAAACTAAGCACGAAAATTGTGTGTTTTGGGTTATTTTACTATTTTGCAGATTGTATTTACACCACAAATTAATAAACACTGTGGCCATTCGAATTAATCAGCGAGAAAGAATAATAAATCATAGCATTTGCTTAAGCATCATCTGAATAAGATATTGCTATTGCATCTTGTAAGTTGATGTGATTACACTGATAATCGGCAGTGAATTGGGCTAAAGTATATATATATATATATATATATATATATATATATATATATATATATATATATATATATATATTATTAACATCAAACAAATAATTGTTGGTTATTTTAATCAAGTTGGATGTTTTTAATTTGATAACCAATATAGCTAATTTATAGTAATTCCTGAATAAAACTTTAATATTAATCATACACTTTAAATACACATTGAAAAAACAAAACAATTATTACCAAAAAACTAATTAATACGTAATAAAATTAGAAAAGTAAGTATCTTCTGTTACATGATGCACCTGTATTCGTCTTCCTCGCAACAGAATCATCATTCATATTAAACGATGATAGCTTTCTGTTAATACTAACCCAATTAAGGTAATTGCACTACTTAATGATTTAGTATAAACAACATATTTTGATATAGAGTTGCTGAAATAAGAACAAGTGCACGGAATGTAGCCCAGTGATAACTAATTTAATAGTTGTATTCATGTAGCAGGAGGCCAGACATAAATTACTCCAATATTTATTTATGAGAGAGACAAAAGATGTGACCACACTTTAGAAACTGATATCCGATTTTTTTTCTTCAAAATACTCACAGTGTCAACCATTTCGCTATAAAGTACAACATAATGGTATATGCTAGCTTAATCAACAATTACTTCGTTATTCAGTAACAGTTGTGTGAAAATTCACAAGTGGCACATTCTATAATTCATTTGCCATTCAACTGACATTTCATGGATCGTGGACAATTGAAGTTGCATTTTCGTTCTTCCTAGAGAGTTTCTTTGCTTTCATGAGAATGTATCTTCGCGTAATTAAGCTGTTTCAAGAATATAATTCATTAACGTTAATTCAGTGAGTTCTACTCGTTTGTATTGCAACAACAATATGAGACCCTGCAGCACCTATCAAAATATATTAAATTAAGGAACTATCTGCCTCAGAAGCTGTCGTTTTGCAGTCTATATGTAGATGTAAATGTTGTTGTTATACGGCCACTTTTGTGCACAATGTAGGCTAAATTGGCTGGGAGACCACCAAAGGTTTAAACCTAACCACGGTATGTGCCTTTAGTCCAAGAATCAACGCCTCATTATCACTCAAATAACAACACTGATACAAGTTAGAACATCGTTTGCTGGCCGAGTACCGTCAACAGACATTTATATTCAAGTGAACATTATCTCTGTCATCCTCAACATTTGAAAACAAATCTTTAAAAGATTTATTATCAAAGAATGTATGCATGTCCTGTATTATATAAAGCTTCAGTGTTCAGTATATTCTGAAGTTACCAATCACTGTCAACTAAATTTGATAATGTATTACTTAAACGGAGGAGATTTTCGTATCAAGGATAAATAATGCATTTATTCCTACACTTTTGGATTATTCAGGTACTGACACTTACTGAACAAAAGTTTTTCATATACGACATAATTGTTCTATCGAAATATTCCCTTACCTTCAGTCACATGCACATTTGTAATGTTGAACAATGAGGTAGTTTTACAAGCCATTATTCTAAATGGGATCTTTACCGATTCTATCCCATATCGAACTAAGACGTCGAATGCAACCAAAATTAGTCTTTATAATAATAATAATAATAATAATAATGGTCGAAGTGGCAGTTTTGTAGGTGGCTAGCAACCTTAAATGTGGGAGATGCAAATGGCCTGTAATTTACAGCTCCGCCACGGAGACTACTTTAGAATTTATAATAAAAGGCATGTTCGGTGGAGAACACCTTGCCAGTTGCCTGGTTGGATGAAAAACTCCTACTATAGTGCCACGGCCGAGGCGCGAACCTACGACCTCCCGAACAGAATGACCATAGCCATAGGTAAATAATATGATGCTCTACCTATGTGGCCAAATATCTAAATTAAGTGAGGATTCACAATAACATATTAATTATTATAAATATTTTATAAATACTGACAAACGTTTAATAATTACTGAAATAATTTGTACGGTTGTAAACACCTTTAAATAAAGGAATTAGACAATAAATATGTTTCAAGTTGATCAGTGGTTGAAGTGCCAAAAGTTCGAGTTGTTTTGGCATCACAGTCTGAAGTTAATGCTCCCTATTATATTTTCTCTTCCGTGTTTTGCCGATGTCATTTTAATTATTGAATATCATATTGAATCAGAGCGTTTATTAAAAAAATATATATCATAGTTTTTTGTTATTCAACTGATAATTTTAGGGCTTACTTATCTACTTAATACTCTTCTTCCCCAGTGGGAAATAAGGCTATAACATAATTGTTTTAATACCTGTAACAATGTTTGTTTTTTACTGGGTGGCATTGCACCCAGAGTCTTTGAGTCACGTAAGCCCTCTGATTATCAATACGATATGAACACAAAGGGGGGGGGGGTTGCTTTAGGATGTTTAGATTGTAAGTGCAAGGAGCAGAAATATATTATATTACTTATTTCAGGCATTATTCGTTTGTTATCTGATCTCATTATTGAATTGTTAATCCATATTTAGGAGGATTCATTCTTTAATCAAATTATTCTAGGGTACGCTTTTTCTTGTCAGTTATTGTCACCAAAAAACCAACAACAAACGTATCCAATCAATCAATAAGCTCACTAAAGATAAATCAGGAAATTTTCGTTCAAAGTGAGAATTTTACGTTATCTATTGTGCTATTGTGCTATTGTAATAGAACATTACTGATAGGGTCTTAGAACTCCGGGAATCTATAACATAAATAAAAGAAATTTTCTGTTTTCTTCTCGGGTTACCCATTTCCAGTTTCTATCGGCATTACCATTGAACAGCAAGTAATCGAAATCCAGCATTACCATTATTTGTTGGACCTCTACATTTTCCCCTCTTTCCCTCTTCCCTCTTCTCTACATATCTCTCTGTATCTTCCTTCCTCCCTCCAGTCGATGCTAGAGTTAATTTGGAGCCATGGTAATTTTATTATGAATAATAATCAAGTAATCCTATATGATTCATCTCATCAATTAATAATAACATATGTGTTCAACGGCTAAAGTAATAGTTAAAACAAAGCTGTAAATCTAGCATTTTTATGTCACTATTTTATACATGAACCCTTTCTTGTAGCACTTGTTCATATTATATTATAAGTAAAATCAATAATTTCTGAGCTAAAACTTGATTTGCTGTATTACTGTTGTAACCAGGAAGCTAGGTTTAAGTAATTATCACCTATGTCTAAGGAGTGGATTATAGTAACTTGTTAATATTTCTATGGCGTCACATCATTCTGACGGCCCATCCGACCTGGTTATGACCCATTTCTAACTGGCGCTGAGAGATTAGTAAGAATTCTTTTACTTTTATCTTCAGGCTGAAAACACCGGAAATGATTCGTGAAAATTTTATTTTCTCTGATAAAAAAAAGGGACTGAAATGATAACGAAATGTTGGCTTACCAGTTTTTAAAAAGAATTTTCTATTGTATTCAATCAAGTGCTTAATATATACACAACTGTTATCTCACTCACTCACTCACTCACTCACTCACTCACTCACTCACTCACTCACTCACTCACTCACTCACTCACCACTCACTCACTCACTCACTCACTCACTCACTCACTCACTCACTCACTCACTCACTCACTCACTCACTCACTCACTCACTCACTCACTCACTCACTCACTCACTCACTCACTCACTCACTCACTCACTCACTCACTCACTCACTCACTCACTCACTCACTCACTCACTCACTCACTCACTCACTCAACTCACCACTCACTCACTCACTCACTCACTCACTCACTCACTCACTCACTCACTCACTCACTCACTCACTCACTCACTCACTCACTCACTCACTCACTCCCACTCACTCACTCACCACCACTCACTCACTCACTCACTCACTCACTCACTCACTCACTCACTCACTCACTCACTCACTCACTCTCCGGCACTTCACCACCCTCCTCACTCCCCCCCCCCCACCCCACCCCCCCTCCTCACTCACCCTCGGTTATCCACCACCACTCACTGCTTCATTATCAATTTCTCGTAACTACTGAATGTTAAAGTGACAACAATATGCAATATTGATGACAATATAATTGTACTAATCATACAAACAAATTAGTTCAGTGACAAGACGCTTGGAAGAAAGTAAAAAAAAAGATCATCTTCATACACTGGTCAACATAACGGAATAATCATTATAATTGGTATTAAAACTTTCTGTTGGTTTCACTGATGCCAGTAATGTAAAAATTTAATGTTACTAAATGGGCAAGATAACTCCATATTTGATGCTTAGTTAAGTGCCTTTCTATTTGATGAACCAGATCCATTGTTGTAATTCGAAGAAGAGAAATGACTAAGGTGTAATTTTGTCCAGTTAAATAAATATAAATATAATATATATATATATATATATATATATATATATATATATATATATATATATATATATATTAACTTCATAAGGTTCCACCTGTCTAGAAGCTACACCTGTCTGTAAACGTCACTTTCAGCTAGTAACCACACGAGGCGTTAAGAGTAGGTTTGACATATGTATGCGTATGTTTGTGTGTGTTTGTGTGTCTGAGTGCAGATATATTTGTTATGCTTCGGCTATCAGACGTTTGTGAAAATCATTATTAAGTAAAATTGAAAGCCGCTTATATAGAAAATGACAATTACATTGTATTATATTAATACCAAAACAAATTGTTGGTTTACAATATTAATTAGCAATGATTGTAATGTTAATTAAATCCGAACTTCGTCATTTGATTTTTCTAAGCTAATCTAGACATGTTTCGTTATAAAGGATAAATAGTGCGTTATTCAATTTTTGCAGTTATTCATTTACTGACATTTACAGAACAAAATATTAATTGTCGTCTCTGACATTTCATGAGCCAGACACTCCTAAAGCTTCGGTGACAGGCACGTTTATAATGTGTAATATAATGTACAAGCTATTATGCTAAATGTGCCCCTTTCCAATTATAACCGATCTCGGACTAAAACTTCGAATGCGCCCAAACTTAATTCTTATTTACATTAAAATTAAGTGACCATTTATAACAATATTTTTATTATCAGAAAAGGATGCTAAAAACTGGATAAATGGTAATCATTACTATAATAATTCATACGCAGGTGAAACTTATAAATAAAGACCATTTTGTTCTTACAGAAGATGTGGACAGATATCTTTCAAGTTGATGAGTGGTTAAAGTGCTAAGAATTGGACTGATCGTGGCTTAGTATTCAATAGTTAATGCAATATATATTTTATTTTCTCTTTCATATTTGTGCCGATGTTATTTTTCAGAAAGTACATAGTCATTTTAATCATTGAATATAATATTGAAGATTAGTGACTAAAAGTAATGATTGTATAGACTTAGCTAGAGTTTTGGTGTCAACTGATACTTTTATGACGTTTACATCGATAGTGAAGTGTAATGAACAGCAGTACCTATATATTACATTACTTATGACAGCCATTATATGTTTGTTACCTGATGCTATAATTGAATTGTTAATCCGGATTTAGCAGGATTGATTCGATAATCAAATTCTTCTGGAGATTGCTCTTTTTATAATCAGTTATTGTCACACAATTCTGAATATCTTATCCAACCAATAATTAAGCTCAACAAAGATCTATCAGGAAATGCTTATTCAAACTGTTAATGTTAAGATATCTATTATGGTTTAAATAGAAAATATTGATCGGGTCGTAGTCACAGCTAATCTGTAACACTGATAAAAATAATAACTTTTTCTGCCCATAATAGTTGGTAATCGAAATTCTGGTAATATTAATAACAAACAAAACAAAACAAAAAACACGAGAATATCTATAAGTGATATGAGGTTTGGAAGAAAGCAAATACAATGTTATTCATATACCGGCCACCCTAAAGATTTATTCTTGTCTTTTTTAATTTCTTATTCGGTACATTAATATCAATAACTAAAATAAAAATATCTTACGCTGTCAAATGAATAAAATTACGAATATTCTGACGTTTAATAAAGAATATTCCATAATATTACTGAATTTGATGAACCAGATCCAAGACAGCGGTGATAAGAACAGTACTGATTAGGATTCAATTATGTGCAGTTAAGACCAAACACGATAATATATGTTATTTTACTTATTTTTCTTTGCATTATATATCAACATATAACAATTGGCTCAACAGCCATTAATCGGCGAAGATCTGAATGATATTCCCTGTATTTTGATATAACCTGTCCTTTGATCAGAAAGCTCTTTGTCTATCATCTGTTCGACAGCAAATATAATAAGTCGATAAGTAACATTTATATGGACGTTAGCGACGAAGCAAAACCGACAGGTTTGTGTCGACGTTTAATTTAAGCAATTCTCTAGTTTAATAGCAGAAATAAGGTCAGGTTTGAAAATGATAGCATATTTCAAACAGTATCGAAGCTATGACGCGCTAATACGGTCTGCTTCAGAGCAGATGTCAGTCTTTTAATAGCAATTAAGCTAAATAGTTTTAATAGTAGTCGCTTCATGACGCCTGGCCGTTGTAAAAACTGATCTTTGAAGACAGTGACAATTGGGTTATATAGTTTATATAGTATTGCTTTGAAGAAAGATACAGCAATTGAAAAAATAGCTATAAATAGGGCTGCTTAGATAATTAAGCTTAACATTCTCACTACTGCCGTGATCTGACTTGAGTGTTCTACTCCCAAACTCCACGGCTGTAGGTGATTCGCTTTTTGTTTTGCTTGGCGGCTTAGGGACTGGTGAGACACTACACTAGATTAATGGATGTATAGTTGTATTTGTATTTAGATTAATGGGGGTAGATCTCGAAGGATGTTTATATATGTTGATACTCTGTGCCTGTTGCCTCTTTATATGTACCCTAAAACGCACATTGCCCGTGCCAGACATCTGATCTATTTCTATCCAGACTCCTTATTACCCCAGAGTAAGAAAGTTATATCGTTATTATAACATGTTTGAGTCTATTAGTTTGTTATGTATAATGCAGAATCTATATTGTTATCCTCTTATGTGGTCTGATGAAACGACCTATTAATTCATACAATGCTGCTTGATGGATTGATACTCCTGGAGTCGCTTGTTACTCCGACAGGCATCTCCATGGTATTAAGCTGCGGGCAGAGGTTTTTCCCATATTATGAGTAATTAGGTTACAGTGATATAGGAAATTTGTTAAATGTATAGCTATTATAATCCAGACGTGTCATTCGCAGTATCGGAGATCTTCCTGAATCCGCTGTTATCGACCATGGGTCAAATAGATCAAGTGGATAGGCGCTTTAATTTATATCCCGCCACACCTAACTGCATATACTTAGGGACGCTAAATTAGGCATGAATGAACGTTCTCTTAGCGATGAACGGAAACGTATGAGGGTTAGCTGTTCGGTTTGAGCAAATCATAGTATTTACTCAGGTTTGAAACGATATTTCATTCTAGTCCAGTAATAATGCATTGTGTGGTATTGCTACTTTTTTATTTTAGTTAAATCACTTCAGTGAGTCCATACTGTGTTAGTGTCCATTCTCTTTGTTTTGAACAAACTGTAATGTTTGTTAACACGCTTAGAGTATATAAAAGGCTTAAAATTTTCACTTAGGTGAGAGAAGAACTTCGACGCCAGACTAGTCGGACTTGTATTGATAGATTATTCATATAGGTAGGATTTATTCAGTTATTCGAACCCAGAATAAAGCTAAGGTCAGCATCTGAAGTGTCGAAATGTTTTATATACAGGTTTCTTTTGGACCACAGAAAATTACTGTTGAATGTAAACTGTGGTGTCAAAATAGTTTATGATATGTATGTAGCAAGTCACCATTAAACCACACGCACGTGTTGTTTGTTGCAAGCTGTGGTATCAAATGGTATGTTTTACGTGCTTCCGCTTTTTGTACGTAGCCTGCATGTAGCTGCTTTTCTGTGGGCGTGACATATTTGTCGCGTACGAAAAGCGAATTAGCTGGTCCCCACAGGCTGATGAGTAGACCAGACACATGCTTAGATATACGCACACATCTATCAATATGTGGAGGTATGGAACATTTTTCACAACAGTATACCCAAATTAGATGAGAAGGTCTTCCAGACTTATTCCAGTGATATTCATAATAATGAATGGAGTGAAGACACGGCCAATGCTATGTTACGTCACTGGTTAAGTTATTTAAACTAAATGAACCAGAAGGTCAATTTGACCCCTGTTCTAATAAAAATCGTAATATAATTAATATTTCTTCTTATTTGCTTTCGGAAAAGGAGATTAATTTAATAAGCAAAGGTTTGTCATTTGTCCCTACCCCTGATATTGATAAAACAACGATCACAAATACAGTTTTTACCTTGGGTAGAAGATTAAAAATTAAAATTGTTTTAGATGTTGCCGTAACAACTATATTAAAAACAGTAAGACGTTTGTGTCGAAATCCAACTGGATCCCAACTGATAAAGTAATAGACCCAGATCTCCTTCAGTGTATTTCAAACTTCACATCAGAAATAAAAAGCTTTACCATTCTGAAGGAAAAAAATAATATAGACCAGTCGGAATCTTTAGCCCTCAGAAATATCCGCAAAAATAAGAGTTTAGTATTTTTTAAAAATGACAAAGGTTCAGCAACAGTGATAATGGATAACAAGTATTATTTAGCTGAAGGTTATCGACAACTAAATAATACTCACAACTACAAACAAATTAAAACTCCTTTATTTCTCCAAACATCAGTAAAGGTTGCAGAAATATTAAATAGGCTAAGAAATTCTGGTGTTTAACAGTTGGACTTTTCCAGATAAGGTGCCACCTGGTAGACCTATAGTATCTGCCTGTAATAGCGAATCTAAAAATGTTGCAAGTTTCATCGACAGTATTCTTAAACCACCTGCAATGAAGCATCCTTCTTATATAAAAAATACCTACGATTTTGTAGATAAAATTGCAAAGCTAGTCATACCTGATGGATGCTTGCTTATAACATTAGATGTTGAGAGCATGTATATAAATATTGACCATGTTAAAGGGCTTAATGCAGTGAGTGAAGCACTTCAATTTCGAGGTCCCTTATATGACGGTATAATGCAACTCATTGAATTATCATTAAAAAATAACGATTTTCTCTTTAACGGGCAATGGTATATTCAGGCCACTGGCACTTCAATGGGCCGGGATTGGGCTCCTCATTATGCCGACATTTGCATGGCTAAATTTGAGAAGGAGGCCTTATATAAAGCAGCTTTAAAACCACATACATACTATGATTATTTAGATGACGTATGTATTGTGTTGCCCCACGGAAAAAAGGCTTTTTATTGATTTCTAGATAGTTTAAATAATCACGAACCACCGATTAGATTTAAAGCTACATTAAATAAGCAGAAAATTGATTTCTTGGATACAACCATATTTAAAGATACAGAAAATGAAAATGGATTATTAACAAAGGTCTTCTTAAACCGACAGACACTCATCAACTCTTGCAAACGGATTCCTTTCACCCTAAACATACCTTTCAAGGAGTCCTGAAGTCTCAGATCTCACGTATTTTTAGGATTTGTTAAAAAATTACAGATTTTGATGAAGCATGGCAGATATTTTCTCATTCATTTTGCAAAAGGAATTATTCAAAAAGATGGCTACGCCATATTAAAAGTAAAACTATCCGTGAACTACAAATTCAACAACGTCGTATTAATCCGACTAATCCTACAAATAGTCAGTGGTGTTCAAAACCAAGAGGGATTAGCAGATATAGATCATGCGAGATATTGTGTTCTTGTCACAATATCACAAGTACAGTTACCAATACAACACATGGAATAATAGCCAATTTAAATTGTAGCTCATCTAACATAATATATATCTGTGAATGTTCACGTTACTCTAAACAGTATGTAGGCGAGAGTAATGGCGAACTTCGTGTTAGAATGAATGGCCACAGATTTGTGATTAATTCAAAAGTGATGTCTTCTGCGTTATTCATGCATCTTCTAGAACATACACAGATAAATAAAGACTTGCCCGAACCATCTCTAGAAGATTATGATTTAATTCTGATTTAGCAGTTACCTACTACATGTTCATACACTCAAGACAAGATAAATAGATTAATTCGGGAAAATGTTGGATAGATACCCTAGGTACATTAGAACCGGGAGGTCTTAATAAGAAAAGATATGAATATGTTATAAAACCTATACAAAATGAGGACGTTGTCCCATTTGTGGTACCATTTTCAAAAAACGGCTAACATAGCAGCAAGAATAATTAAAAAAACATTATAAAATTCTCCAACAGAAAGAAGTGTTGAATGATTATGAATATAGAATTATCACAGCTTATTCTAAACACAAAAATCTAGCTGGTTCCTTGGTTTCTAGCAAAATGTAGGAGAACTTTATATTTAACCATGTCTCCTGGAGCTGTGTCACCTTCCATGCTGTCTGTGGTTGTTGGGGTATCTTCCAGGGTCCCTGGGTCTGATGTTGCGGTATTGTCCCTGGTGTTTGTGTATGGTATGTTACCCCCTTCCATGGTGCCGGAGTTGTTTTGGTTGCTGTCTGTCCTTCTGGGTTCCTTGTCTTCCGAAGCGGTTCGAGCCCCATCCGCTTGTGTATGGGGTAGATCCTGGAGCTCTGAATAAGTTTTCTTTTAACACATCTCCAGTAAAACAACTTAAACCCAATTATAAAAATTCTCAGCCCTAATAATTACTTCAGTAAAACAAAGCAATATTTCCTGAAGTAGATCTCAACCGAAGCTGCAACAAACATTCATTACTGACAGCAGTTAGATTTCAGTACACACAGTTAATTACTATTAATATGTGTGTTTTGGTATCTTTACAGCTATGAAATAAAAATTGGAAAGTTGGTTTATTTTCAATTACTCTAATCAAAACAGTTGTTTATAGACAACAGTTTCTAGATTCTGGTTTGAAATTTAAAACTAGCTAGGGAATTATGGTATAAATATTGCTGGCAAAGTAAATACTTTAGACAATTTTGATAAGGTTCAAACCGAAACTAGTCGTGCTATTTTGGGCTGAGTGAAAATACTATTATTTCTGCTATTGTCGGAGGTATTAGAATTATTATCATAATAGATATTATATGTACTGATATATATGCTTTATTTCCAGTTATAGCTGCGTTATATATGTACTAATATATAAAATTTGTTTTCTATTTAGGTAGTAGTCGTTTGATCATAATTCTGTAAGAATTATAAACATTACGAAAACCTGAGCCTACCCCTTTTTTATATGTAACATAGAACACACAGGCGCACGCACGCACACGCGCACATATATTCACATTGCCAATTACCCGCTTCGAATACGTTTATTTATATAGAGAACAATCGATAATAATAATACAAAAAGGAATTTACAGAAAACATATATTCCATATGTATCCATGAGCATGTCACTGAATTACTAAAATAAGAGAAATGCACAGGAAATAACTGAGTAAAAACAATTACGTTCACAAATAGAACAAAGATATTAAAATAGCACCCATCCTTTGTTAAAAAGAACTAAAGGATTAAGTGCGTGGCTTCCTATTGAAAAATTGTGTATATAAACCTCGAGCAATATGGTAACGTTAGACATTCTATGCAACCTGATGAAGACTTGAATAGGTCGAAACCGGTCGTTGCTATTGGGTTGAGTCGTGTTATATCGCTGCTATTAGTATTAATCTGAATTTATTCTGATTTATGCTTATATTATTCACACATTATTCATACTGTGTATTAATATTTTATTTTTCCATTTTAGGTTTAATCTTTCTTGGCCGTAGTGTTCGACCAAAGCCTGTTTTTTTTAATATTTAGATTATCCTCTTTTGGATTATTTTAGAAATTTTCTTTTTTTTTTTTAAATTTTTCTCAAATTTTACCGGTAATTAATTATACTTACAATTAAATATTTTTTTAAAAATCAGTTTGGAGTTAATTGTTGCTTGAATGAAAGTATAACACCTGTGCCAGCGCCTTAACTATCTTTATAAAACACACACACACACACACACACACACACACACACACACACACACACACACACACACACACACACACACACACACACACAACACACAAACACACACACACACATATATATAATATGTATATATATATATATATGCACACACACACATATATGCACACACACACTCACGACCCACGCGCACACTTGTGGTATAACTATGTGGTCAGACCAAAATCATACACAATCGTTTGTTATCTTGTTGATTAGTATTTAGTTTGTAAAATAGGTCTCCTTTTGTGGCGAGACGTGCGAATAATCACTCTCGCTGTAGGCAGATATATATTGTGTCTTGTTAAAAGTAATGTGACGTCACACAACACCTTCCCGCGTTTCCTTCCGGGTTTTCGCCTATTATCCAGATAATAATGGTTTCACGCTGTCGGTGGACTGTTTATATAGATGTAATTTAACTGAGTATTTGAGTCATTAATCATTTTGTGATCCCCAGACAATCAAGCTGAGGTACATAACAATATTACAACCTTCAAACAATGAACGTACATTATATTCCCATGTGGGCATCAGTACAATATAGGTTTTGCTCTTCCTCTCTAGCAACTGGCCATCTCATATACAACTTTCAGGCAGATGGTATATAGTTGTGTGTCCAGTGCACTAACCTCTCTTTGTTCTCTGTGACATACATGCACATACGATCAATGTCGTCACTCTCGTTCAGCCAATCAAGATACGTGATCTTCGTTGTCATACAATTTGACATAAATTGACATTATTTTTACTATTGAAGTACTGTTTACTGAACAGACTATTGAAGCACAGTATGTTTACAGTTGGGCAAGAAATAACAAGCTTCCCAATGATTTAATAAAACATACGTTTAAGAGTTTTTACTTTTGAAATGAATAAATATCTGTTTCATAGTTATTTATTTATGTCTATATGTCTATCTGTCTATCTGTCTATCTCTCTATCTGTCTATCTGTATGTCTGTCTGTCTGTCTGTCTGTCTGTCTGACTGTCTGACTGTCTGACTGTCCATCTGTCTATCTGTCTATTTGTCTATCTGTCTGACTATCTGTCTATCTGTCTGACTATCTGCATATCTATCCATCTATCCGACTGTCTGACTATCTGCCCTATCTATCTATCTATCTATCCAACTGTCTAACTATCTGCCTAACTATCTATCTATCCGACTGTCTGACTATCTGCCTATCTATATATCTATCCGAATGTCTGACTATCTGCCTATCTATCTATCTATCTATCTATCAGACTGTCTATCTATCTATCTATCTATCTATCTATCTATCTATCTATCTATCTATATATCTATCTATCCGACTGTCTATCCAACT
>JAODUP010000787.1:87500-165000 GCA_025642065.1 Paralvinella palmiformis | reverse complement strand
AATAATATCAACAATGAAGAGTTGTTAATCTTGTCGAACTCCAAGATGCTTATCGTTGTATTATGTTAAGCATTATCTGTAGAGTATCAAAACAAAGCCTTAAAGATAAAATCAGAACCTGTTTGATAATCCACAGATTTACAATCGTACTTTGATCTGTAATTCGGTACACATTATGTTGTGGTGATGAATGGAAATTGTGCGTGAGTTAAACACTTATTACTTAATATGAAGGTAAACACCGTGGAAAAAATGTTTAGGATTGATTTTGTTGAAACAAAAATAAAATATGAATTAGAACGTTTAGAATATTAGGGAATATTAAATAGCTGTGAGGTATTACTTTATTTCATGCAGCTTCCTAGCATTAACATTTAATTAAAAGCTAAATAATACTAGGTGGGTTCCTCTTTGTCTTTGCGCTAGAAATGCGCTCAACATTATCTCATATATTATGTTATTGTATTCAAGTGAATAATTAAAACAGATAGCTCTAATTGCTCTAATGTTTATTGCAAAACACTATCGGTACAACAACGGAACAGAACAGAAAATCATGCAATATTCGTATTTTATTTTAAACTACAAGATGTTTAACAACCATTGTATTTTGATTATGAGTATATTCTGATGAAGCTCAGATTTAAAGTTTCGTAAATAAACAACTACTTAAACTGCTATTTTAATGTAAAACATATTTACATTTGTGCAGCTATATAAAGAAAAAATAACTTCGTCACTTTATATGATAATTAATTAAATGCATACAGTGATAATCAATGCAAATCCAACACTATGCTTGTGATATACCACTTGAATTTATAATGCACATGTTTATAAACAGCTCATTTGCATATCTTACTCTTTTTCAATTTGGGAATTTTCTTTGTGGTTTTCAGTCATTAAAACGACAACGTTTCAACAACATATCCTTCCTTATTGTTTCAGAAGAGCAACGATATGTTTGACTTCTATTGTTAGCAATGTAATTCAATCCATATTTTAAATTCTTTTAGATGATGTTTCGCAAGATCATGACTTTATTTAAGTCAACACTAGAAATACAAATTAATAAGAAACATTCCAGTATAGTTTAAGATTTAAATAGCTGAAATAGTTATTTCGTCATCTTATTATTATTATTATTATGTATTATTATTATTATGTATTATTATTATTATTATTATTATTATTATTATTATTATTATTATTATTATTATGCTATTATTTTTTATTTTTTATTTCTGTTATAATTGATTTTACTTCACATTTATTCCTTCATCTGATTAATATAAGATAATATGGAATCCAATCTAAAGTTTTAGTCATATTCACAAGATTCATGTCTACAGTCGAATGTGCTGATAATTCCTTGTATACGTATGTTTGTGCAGAAGCAGGATATTGGATGTTTATATGCGTGTTTCTTGGTGATAAACGGTTTAAGAACATTCCTCCCAAATCACTCAGAAGAAATCAGGACAGAAATATGAGGTCGAAATTCTTTCAGGTTAGTGACTTATTTTATTTTATGTCATGACTGGGTCTTAGGCATTCCTCTTAAAACATTGAACTCATTATTACATCAAATAAGCCACTAGCTAATAAACAAATACACCACTAGCCACTTTATACTAGATACAGGGTTTTGAACCAATGGCCATCCTAGGTTTTATTAGCAGAGGTTTAGTTTTATAGTATAATATAATATAAATTGTGAGTGTTAATATGCATACAGAGAACATGCGTATCTTGCATCCAATATGAAGCCGTTTAAGTATATGTCTTACTTAAGGAATCAACATATTGTCAAAGTAACACATATGGATGTTGATTCCATACACATGTCGACTGTAGGTATATAAACTAGTCTACGTTAGTATTATGTATTAGTAAGAAAACCCATGATGTCCACTTATTTCCATCTGACTCATTCATCGATCTTTGTCCAATGAACAATAGCCAAGCATTGGTTCCCTTTACAATTTTTACTTGTTGTTATTGCTAATATTGTTGATGGTGATTGCATTACAATATATTAATGTTGATGAGTGTATGGAACAATAGTGTCATAATATTCTTTTAAAGAACACATTAATAACAGTGATTTATATCTTTGTTAAAAATTACTATTTCCTCAAGTATTGGATATCATAGGAAATGCAATAACACATTGATATACTCATTGGTAAGAATTTCCAAATTCTGAAGTTGAATTCTACCATTTCTTTCATTTGGATATTCGCTAAAAATGTCATATTGACAAACATACGTCAAAGCGAGTTTAGTATTTCCATATATGTGACAAATCAAATATTCGGGTTGACCGAATAATTTGTGTTAAATGCCACAATCTCGTAGTCAGTAAGGAAATGCAGCTTTCTTGACTCTAAAGACTATTTATTTAATCACTGTATATGTCCAGTTTGAAAGAAGTGACAGGTGATTTATAAACAAAACTTTGTTCTGTTAAAAATATAGACATTCTTGATATATTTATTATCTGCAGGAATAAATGATACCTTTGAAACCTAAATGTTGATGAATGTGACTTAAACCTTAAAAGGGTCTATATCAGTGTGTGTCAAAACACCGTGATATGATATTATGTTAATTACCCTCATTAAACGATTGCTGTTTTTGATTTAATTTCAGAGGTTCATTCAGGGTTAAGATGCCTAAATATAGAACTATACAATATGGTAAGCACTCTTTGGGATATGAAGGGGCTCAAATGTGGAATCAATTAGATAACGATATTAAGCAAGCTAACAATATCAAGGTATTCAGAAGGCGTATAAAGAAGTGCACAGATCATATAAGTTATTGTTTTAATTGTACACTTTGTTCACTGAATTAACTAATATTAATAATAATGGCTGAAATGAAACGTTTTGAAAATATGCAAAGTGAAAATGACACGTCATCGAGATCAACAATATATATATATATATATATATATATATATATATATATATATATATATATATATATATATATTAAAATATATATATATATATATATGTTTTGTGTGTGTGTGTGTGTCAAATCAAAAGCAATAATTATAGAGAATATTAGTACTATTTTAGCTGCAAGTAATACTAGATAATATGAATTAATAAATTGAATACAACATAACAAATCATCCCTAGTGAGTAAGGAACCAGACACCTCCTGCGTAAATATCCACTGCTTTAAAGGAGTTACTCATACTCGCATCTATAATATTAAGTCGTTGTTCATTAGGTGAACTATGACAAATTGTCGCCCGGATAACATTACAAAAATATGTTAGTTTCATTTACAATCGTGACACATTCTACGTTCTACAGCTCAGCAATAATTTAAAAAAATACATGATATATAAATATATAAGGCCCTAAACCTTCTAAGTAACACATTTACATGCCATTAAATTACGTAGAAACAGAACACATACCGGAATTAGACCCAGGTTTTCTATACTGTCAACAAACAAGCCTTATATATACCATTATACAGTGTTCATATATGACTCATGATAAAATGCTGGATTTGATCGTTTACACTGTTATTTTTTTAAAGTAAATGATGATTTCCTCCCATTAACATCGTTTCCATTAGCGCAGCCTCTTCCGTGACCTCATTTATCAGAGCGTGGAACTTCTTACCCATATGTGTTATGGTAAGTGAAGTTTGGTATCCATCTAGGAACCTAGCCGGAGTTGCTACACCGAATTGTCTTCTGCCGAAAATTATACATTTATTAATAGTTAATCGTTGTCATGAAGCAGTACACAATAGACTAACTAATTCTTGCTTGTATCAGTTAACTAACAATTCAAATAATTGCCAGAAAGGCTATTTAGCTAAAACAAAGACTGTTCCAGATCGAACCCATATGAATCAATTTAGCGTCAGAGAATTTCCAATTATTTTGGTTAACGCAACTATTCCAATTACAACAAGTGGTATGCAGTCTTCGAACAGCCTACATCTAAGGCGTTAATGGCGGAAGGATCACTGGCTTTTGATGTAACGCCACTAGAATAAGTCTGGTATAGTTCAGCTATCAGATAGCTTACACCAGTTAAACTAGTGTGTTTTTCATATTATTTAATATATATTCAGTATCTATTTAAATTATATTAGCATGAAGTATTAATGTTTAATTATTTAATATTTATTTAATTAAATTTTTAATCGATTTTAATATGTTGCCAGCTTTTGGTTATGTGTGTTAATGGATAAAAGTGGTTGGTGTTATTGTTGTGTTACCATCATAATTTCCTTTTCCTATATTTGTTTTTGTATAATTAATATATGTATAGATAATGAATTATATTAAAGTATAGTTATTTGCCGTACGATACCATGGTGGTAATACACTATGTTGAGCGATGCCGCCAATTAATGTAAAACATCAGAAGCAGAAACAAAGTTATGTAAGTAACTTGATAACTCTTCCAATAATATCATCTAATGGCGTAGCTCTACAAAATGAAACTATTGGTCTAATAATATGTCAGTCGACCTGTAATAAATCTGATGAAATATCTGATGTTGTTAAAGATGTGAATCTTGATGCGCTTGTCATTATATATATCTGACTGACTAGAAAAGTGTTGGGTGAAGTGATGTGAGTGACTGCTGTAAAGTCTAAGTCACACAGCTGTTTGATATTCGCAACCTCCAATTAATGCTCATGTACATTGAAATGATATAAATTCAAAGTATGATCAATATTCGTAGCTACAGAATCAACAAATGTGCAACTTTTTGTTTGATTTCTTAGTTCAGCGTAATCGGTGGATAATGCACGAGCACTAACTCTCCATGATACAAAAGTCTGTTTATAATTTTCAAATGCTTTCATAGTTTGAAGAATCATAAAGGATAATGCAGACTGCCCGATATTGTTCTGATCCAAACTACAAGGTAGAATAGATTTAGAGTGACATCATCAACGTTTCTCTGGTTTGAATCAGTACCAGTCAGTGTGTGTATGTGTATAAACCAATATGTAATATAAATATTATGGTGGCTACATATCAAGAACAACTAAATATATCTAGTTTTCAGATTTTGTTTTCTTTCTAACTTATGCATTTTTACTAATTGAACCATGGATTATACGTACCATGCAGCTGGTATAACACTACACGCATGAAGCACAAATACAAAAAAAAAGACAGAAGAAGAAGGAAGACACACACGCGCGGGCACACACACACACACACACACACACACACACACACACACATACATACATACATACATACATACATACACACACACACACACACACACACAATACATACAAACATACACACTCACACTCACACACACACACACACACACAAAACACATTTACTCAATTTAAATTCCCACACAAACACTGAACACACACATCCATGTTTAGACACACACACACATACTTATGTATGAAAAAGCTGATGGTCTGCGTATCATGGGCTGATGCCATCTGAACATATTATCACGCTGTGAAGATCCCGTCACGCTTTATATGGTTAGACATTGACCAAGGTGAAGGGGCCAATTTGTTCTCTTTAATATAGTTCTTAACTTGCTATAGGTAAACAGATGTGTTTGACAACACACCAGTTATTGAATTTTCGTTACTTTTTCATATAGAACGTATATATATGACAGTTTCATTCGCAATATGCTATATATATATATATATATATATATATATATATATATATGTGTGTGTGTATGTGTATGTGTGTGTGTTTGTGTGTTTGTGTGTGTTGTGTTTGTGTGTGTATATATGTATGTATGCAACAGCGCGTTATTACGCATAGTTATGCATTGTATTTAATTAAGAACTAGGTCATAAGTATATGCTTTTACAATACCCTAATCACAATTGTGTGATGAATGTGGCTGAGACATTTAAATGCTAATTAACGCTTAGAGATAAATAAATAACTCGTTCACATACTCATTACATGGCATTATGAATAATTGTGTCATCAACTTCTATGACCTTATCAGTTCGCTCGTTGGAGCTATTATCCATAGTTATGATGTGCTGGTGGTCGGAAGTTCAAAGACCGTCATACCACTATAGCAAGAGAAGCTATTCATCCAGTCAGGCTTTCTCTGTAGAATATTATATCTACAGTTAATTATTACTATCTGATTCTGTTACGTATTCTCTATAGATAATTAACATCGAGTCTGACAAATAAAATCAGAACTTATCTGAAGTCTCTGATGATAACTTTCTTTAGTGGCTAAGTGTGTTTGGTACCGCGTTTGTGACGATTATTGTGAATACTGCGTCAGGTTAAGAGTGCTGTAAAATGAACTTTGTCTAATACATTTTCCACCCTAAACGTCTACATGTAAAGGTGGAAGAGATTAAAATTTATTAGATTATCTAAGATTAATCGAAATGGCCATGGTTTGTACTGCAAAATACTCAGGATACAACACTAGAATATATATTAATGGAGTGTCGGTGTTTTAGTTGAACTGAAAAATAATTGTAAACAGGAAACTCTTCACTGCCTCTTTCTTGAATAACGCATCATTTTCAAAACTCTGCATCATTGCCTATCCAGCTCTTTATTCTGGATAATTTCCGTATCTATTTTCCAAGCTTGTTTTATCACCCAAGCTCACATAACTCCGTCCATCTGGTTTTCGCTTCTTGTCTGTTTCCAAGGTAAAGCCTTATTCTGGGAGTAGTGCATTTGTTGCCCGTACTATTCCATATTCTCTCCCTGAACATGTAGTCATCAAATACCACAGCTTCATTCTGTCCTCAGTTGACAGATGAACTTTTAAGACTCGCTTATCCTTCCTAAGTTTCCATTTCATCGAATAATTAGTTGGTGAACTTTCCAGTAGAACTTTTGTAATTGATATTATTACTTCGCATATTGATATGGATCAATAATATATATTTTCCATAGTTATTAAACTAGTTCTGGAATAATAATCCTAGCATTTCATCCGCTAAAACTCTTACTATAGATGCTGTGTATTGATATATAATTACGTATCTCTTTCTGTACTGAATTTGTCACCTTTCCCTGTTTCCCTTTTTAGAATCCATAAAATTAGACAAATCTTTGATTACAGGTATCGAATTGACTAATTCAGCTTGGAACGTATGGATTATTTAGTGTATTTCACTATGTGAAGACAGGGGTGTTATAAGTTGTGATTAATATTTGCAATTATACAACAGCAAAATCGGTCAGAGTATAGCAAGCCTTTCTGATATAGGGCTTCCTGCGAGATGAAATATATTGGTTTATAGCAGATTAACCTCTGTGAGTTTATTATTTAGTGAGGATCATTTTCTTCATCTATAAAAGTGACACATGGACAGTTGATAATATAATTTATCAGAATACAGAGGGCAGCTTAGCCTAAAGACAGCGATGGTGTGTTAGATTTGTGATTTACAGTCACCCATTATTATTTGGCACCATATCTGCACTCTTCTGATGTTGCTAAAGCTTACTGGGAAATAACATAGAGTCAATTCTTTGAGTGATTCTAATCTATTATTCGCAGCTAAGATAACATCCTGCCAAAACATATATCCATAATATTTAAAGTAAAAGGTGATTACACGAAAGCCAGCTCGTTAGTGGTTAATATTTGAATATATATTATCAATCTACCCTCCTGAAAATATACCAATCCATGCAATTACTATTATTAACATCAAACTCGTTGTAGAGTGCTGTTTTTTTTGGATTTGTTAAAAGCAATTTAACATCACATCATTCTGCTTGACCATCCCTTAATGATTTAATTGTGCATCTGTTTTATTAATTAATTTATGTCCCACGACAATCGATAAAGGCCCTATCTATGTTACCGCATATAACAATAAACTTGTATTATATTTCCATATGGCTACTAGTATATTGTAATCATTTTCACAAATCATGTATTAACAGCATATATTTATACGCGTGGAGTTTAATACTACCGTGTTAAAGGCTATTCGTTCTTTATGACATTTTCGCCTTTACGCCATGTATAGAATTAATGCTTGTAATTCTTAAAAGCTACGGAATTCCTTTAGTGCCTACTGTTTTGAGTAAAATCTACCATAATATTGTATATTAAATTGAGAAAATTATTATTTTCTGTTCCTACCATTCATTTTTGTGATAATCGGACACTACATAAGTATGAATTTATTTAAGCTACTTCCGTGTATGTATATCAGTTAGTTCGTAATACGACAACACAAATAAGGAAAGTTAGGATTAATATTTGGTTTATGTCACATACAAATCAGTCAAGAAATGTCCTTTCTCATGCCGGACATCTGATCAGATGTTATGTTCTTGAAAGAAGTTAAATAACATATGCATGTGACGTATATCTATATCCCATCGGTGTTTTCACTATCGTTCAACGAATCAATATACGCACGTTTAGTTGTCTTTTATCTGGAACAAAACAAAAAGTATCGCCTTTAATAATAAGCAATCAACATGTTTTGCATTAAAACATTTTGTATAACTATTTGGCTATGTGATAAATGTATTCGTGCGCATACATTGGCAGGAATAGGAGATTATATATATATATATATATATATATATATATATATATATATATATATATATATATAGCAAAACAATCGTTTATATAAAATCAAATATAAATAAAAGATATTATTTCATTGTATTCTAAGGTTTCTTGATAACATTTTGAAATGCAATGGATCCATCGTTCATTGTCCAATTTAACCATTTGTCAACCTGTGGATATTTTGGATGGGTGATACATATTATGATAAATGCCTGGGTAAGTAATCTATCTTACACAGTGTATACCCTGCTTGTCTAATTATCTACTGACACATTCACCGCCCTTCTAGAAGCATGACTCCATTGCGTATCTGTTCGGCCTAAATATACCAGTGATATATACGAAATATAATAATAATAATAATAATAATAATAATAATAATTGGTAATATTATTATTATTATTACTATTGCTAATATTAATAATGTGGCACCCTTTGGTTATACTTGCTTCATTCTGCTCTATATCCTAACAAAATATTATATATATTAAACCTGTGACAGTTTAGATCATCATGCTATCATTTCATAGGATTATATTGATCAAATGGTCTACATTCTCACATAATCCACTATATACTTCTCAAAAATGGAGTAAGGCGTCTCTCTTTTGGTTACCAAGTACAATGTTTGGCCAAACAACGTCATCACCGAACTGGGAATATGTCTCTGGAGTGTTTTATATTTCACTTCACAATCCTTTGACGTCGTTCACTCGTATTAGTTTAACGGGTGCATAAAGGTGGCCCGAAAACCAAAACAGTTATCTTGTAGGTCAGTTGGGTGTTTAGTAACACATGTTTTTGACTACCACATATTTGCCAACAAAATGTGTTATTAATACACATGTCAGTTGTGTCTTTACTAACATATTTAGTTGGTATAAATAAATGAAACAAATTATATATATATATTTATCATATCATATATATATATATATATATATATATATATATATATATATATATATATATATAATAATAATAATTATATAAATCCAGTCCATATTTTTGATTCTTTCAAGTTAGGTTAGGATTGCAAGATCAGGAATTTATTTTAGTCAACACTAGAAATATAAATTAATAAGAAATAGTCCAGTACAGTTTGAGTTCTAATTAGCTAAAATAGTTATTTCTTCTTTTTCTTCTTCTTCTTCTTATTATTATTAGTATTATCAACCACTTAATTATTAATATTCCAGGTTATATTTGTTGTTATTGCTGCTATCGCTTTGCTATTATTGCCTTAGTGAGACTAGTTGCTTTTGTTATCTTTCTTGTTATAATACACAACAATTGGTAGTACCTAAGATGCGGACCACGGCATATGGCAACATATGTTTTACTTATGCAGCACCCAGTCTCTGGAATGGACTGCCTGCCGATGTTAGATGATCTAAGACAACAGAGACTTTAAAAAAACGTTTAAAAACACATTATTTTCTAGTTCACTATAGCCATTGAACAAATTTAGTCATTCTTAATAATGTGTATATATAGCATGTTTATATTCTATTTTATCTTCTAGTTATTAGCAGTTCGATATACTGTTATATCAGTATATTATAACGATTTAATTTATTTGATTAAGTTAATTTGATTTGTCTTTTTTTAAATCATACTATTACGTAATTAATCACGACTATATTGTAATATTTTATTTTACATTTAATATATATTATTCCATGTCATTTTAACATTTTACGTTTATATGTCTTGTATTGTAAAGCACTTTTGAACATGATATAGTTTATAAAAAAGTGCTATATAAATATGGTATTTAATAATAATAATAATAATAGAATATTTGCTGTAATGACTCTAAAATCGAGTTTCCCCTGGCACCATGCAGCCATTGGAAAACGCGCCATCTGTCGTAAAAGAACAATATATGTATATATGTATGTATGTTAGTGTTTTTTTATCAGAAAATACGAACACAGTTGTTGAGTGCCCAACTAACCAAGATTGTTAAAACAAATGTATTTGTTGACTCTACTAATGACTGAACAATGTTAGTAGCTGTTAAATCTTACATAAATCTATCACTATTTTCTTTATAAACAAACACTGTGTAACGCTTAGCATGCATTGATGTACATTTATGCTTTTATATTGGTCTGTTTTTCTTTATGTTACTCATCTTGTCTAACATCTCTCATAAAATGGAAACAAAATATGCCAGTTATTCTTTAAAGATAAGGAATTGCATTAATGTTAAATTTATCGCGTACGAAGTGGAATACAAATTTAGAGACCAATGTTATGAGGAAATTTGGACTATGATAAACTGTATGATTAGCATTGTTACTGAAACAACGTCCGAAACAAGTGTATGTCTTGTTAATTAAATATGTAACTACTTGTCTCTTTTTGCATTAAATACCTCATATTGCGAGAAAGAGTGTTGTAGAAATCATAGAATACATGAGTTAGGATGTAGTTTAGATGTATTCAATTTCACATATCTATTCTGGCTTATATGCCTTTAGAGAGACTATTATCCAATAGCTTTTCAGATAGACTTATCTATACATTTGTTATTCTAAAACTTGATAAATGCAAAGTTTTAAGTTGGGAATAACTTTCACTTTTATATACCACACGAAAAGCAATAAACAACGTATTAATGCAAGATTTTTATTCGGACGGTATGCAGCTGTTTGTGGCAGACTATGTGTTGCCCGAGATTTAATATATAACACGTGTTCCTAAAGTTGGTGAAGAAACACAACCTGGATATAAAGCCTTTTTGTTTAGATAATCTTTACAATACATTTGGGTGACCTTTCCCTGCAA
This sequence comes from Paralvinella palmiformis, assembly GCA_025642065.1. Taxonomy (NCBI): domain Eukaryota; kingdom Metazoa; phylum Annelida; class Polychaeta; order Terebellida; family Alvinellidae; genus Paralvinella; species Paralvinella palmiformis. Next base: position 153,630 of record JAODUP010000787.1, on the reverse strand, counting down.
TAAATCATAGTTTATTTTCAATGGTAATTTAGCAATACCAACAAATAAAAGCTATGAGATAGACACATCTTAAAGAACGTTCTCTATATACTGTTCATTTACAGAAAAAGAAGATTCGGTCCTTGCTTATCTTGACAAGTATCTTGTATATATGGTATTTGTACTTTAATACTGGCACAAAGCGTGCTATTCAGACACCCATAATTCTAATCTATTCATAGTATATAGATGTACTCACCGCCTTAGTTATAACAGTTGCATCAATATATAATTCGCTTTACTAATAAGCAATAATAATAATAATAATAATAATAATATTATTATTATTAATATTACGTTATTGCTGTTTTTATTGTATAAAAACTGCTATAATTAATTTCACTTCACATTTATTCCTTCATCTCATTAATATAAGATAATATGGAATCCAATCTAAAATTTTAGTCATATTCACAAGATTCATGTCTAGAGTCGAATGTGCTGATAATTCCTTGTATACGTATGTTTATGCAGAAGCAGGATATTGGATGTTTATATGCGTGTTTCTTGGTGATAAACGGTTTAAGAACATTCCTCACATATCACTCAGGGGAAATCAGGACAGAAAATATGGGATTGAAATTCTTTCAGGTTATTTATTTATTTTATTTTATGTTCTAGGCTGGGTCTTTGACATTCCTATTAAACGATTGAACTCATTGTTACATGAAATAAGCCACTAGTTAATAACTAAAGAAATAATAGTCACTTCATAATATACAAATGTTTTAAACATGACCATCCTAGTTTTAGTTTTAAAATATAATATACATTTTATAATTAGCTGGAAGATAATATATACTTAGATAATATGTCCCAAGTTATGTTCTATACACACAGAGAACATGCGTATCTTGCATCCAATATGAAGCCGTTTAAGTACATGTCTTACTTAAGGAATCAACATATTGTCAAAGTAACACATATAGATGTTGATTCCATACACATGTCGACTGTAGGTATATAAACTAGTCTACGTTAGTATTATGTTTTTGTAAGAAAACCCATGATGTCCACGTATTTCTATCTGACTCGTTCATTGATATTTGTTCAATGACCAATAGCCTAGCCTTTGGTTCCCTTTACATTGTTTCCTTGTGCAGATTGAATCTATATGAATAAATTTAGCATCAGAGAATACACAATTTTCTTTCGGTTAACACAACTATTCCAATTAAAACAGGTGGCATGCCGTCTTCGAACTGCCTACATCTAGGGTATTAATGGTGGAAGGATCACTGGCTTTTGATGTAATGCCATTAGAATAATTATGGCATAGTTCAGCTATCAGCTACTTTACACCAGCTAAATTACTGTATTTGGCATATTATGTAATATATATTTAATATATTTTTAATTTATATTAGCATGAAGTGATTATGTTTAGTTATCTTATAATTTTTTATCGATTACGTGTTGCCATATAATATCACCCAATCCAGTCTTTATGCTAAGATGCCAGCTTTTGGTTATGTGTGGTAATGGTTAAACGTTGTTGACGTTATAGTGCTACTACCGACATTTCCCTTTCCTATATTTTTAATGTAAGTAACTTGATCGCTTTTCAAATAACACCATCTAATGGCACACCTCTCTCTTTGAAACTATTGTTATAATAATATGTTAGTCGACCTGTAATTAATCTGATGAACCATCCGATAATGTTAGAGATGTGTAGCTTGATGTTCTTGTCATAACTGATACCTAACTGGCCAGCATATTGTTGGTGATGTGACCATAGCTGGATGCTCATTTCATCATGCAGCTCTCCTTGACAATAAAGGTGGGAGAGCTGGCAAACTCATTCGTGAATCTTTGAAGTGTGTAACCCACTTTTGAAAATTATCAACTGGCTATTGTATCTGGGGGAGGGATGACTGTAGGTGCAGCTATTATCTAACGATTATAACAAACTAGAAAAAATGCTTTGAAAGCTGCTGATTTCTTCAAAGACATTTCCGAATTTGCTGACTTTCTCGCTACAAATATATACATATATATTCGTAATAATATAATAATAATAATAATAATAATTTAACAAAAATAACAACAACAAGTACGACGACGAAGACGATGACAATCGACAACGACAACAACAATAATAATAATAATAATAATAATAATAATAACACTTTCTCAGTACCATTTATGGATCTAATGCAAGTGAAGAAACCCAGGTTGAAAAAAACATCCTTCTTTTTACGAACCTGCATGAAATAACTGTAGTTCAAAAAAATTGTTTTAACGGACTGATAAATCAACTTTTACGAGGAAGTTGTCAGACAACATAGACGATATACCTGTGATCAAATTGCAATCTTTACGAGGATGATACGATCTAAGATATAAGTATGCCTGGGGGGAATGACTGTAGTACGATCTAAGTCACATCGTTCTTTGATATTTGCAAACTCCAATCAATCTTCGTGTACATTGAAATAACATAAATTCAAAGGATGATCAATATTCGTAGCGACAGAGTCAACAAATGTACAGAATAAACAACAAAAAGCAAGGTTGCACATTTTGTTTCTTTTTCGATATTACAGTGTTTTCTCAAGATCCATGAAAGCTGCCCTTGTAAAACCATTAATAAAAAACACTGTTTGGACTGGAATATTTCAAACAATTACAGACATGTTTCAAATCTTAAATTTGTATCAAATGTTATAGAAAGAGCATGCTTTCCATCTAAACAAATATTTAATCAGTAATAACCTTATTGAATAACTACAGTCTGCCCATAAAAGTGGTCACAACACTGAAAGAGCCTGGGTTCAGGTAAAAAATGATATTATGATGTTAATTGATCAAGGCAAGCCAGCAATACTTCTTCTTCTGGATCTGTCTGCTGCATTTGATAAAGTTGACTATACTGTACTTTTCTCTGGGTTAAAATACATGTTTGGTCTGTCAGGTAATGTACTTAAATGATTTGGATCACACCTGGATCAACTCTTCATGGTATTTTATCTGACGTTCGGTTTTTGCTATCTTGTGTACCACTAGGTTCCGTTCTTGTTCCTCTGTTTTTCACAATATATATCCGTCCTCTTGGGATTATTGCCCAGCAATATGAGGTTAAATATCATTTGTTTGTCGATGACACACGCCTTTATATATCACTGGATCCTGGGAACGAGTTAAAGTTCTCCTGTTCCTGATATTCGTCTATCGATGACTCAAAACCTTCTAGCCAGCCAGCCAGACAGACAGACTGACAGGCACACACACGCGCGCGCGCATACGCCCACGCTTACCATCTCTGATATGTCCACGAAACAATTTTTCATGTGTTCCAAACAATGAAAGTGAAACAGAAGAAATATTTGAGTAAAATGATTGAATAACGCAATTCTTTATACATTTTAGATTACTGATTCAATGATAAATGCATGATAACAGTTTGTGATATATGTTCATAACGAAATCACTTCTACGTCGAAATGCTTATTGCCTGCGCTAACATTGATGGATCTAGATACTCACATGGCGACAGACAAAGGCATGTTTTGATTATAAAATCATGAACGAGATTAACGGTCGCTTCTGCTCTATGTCCTTCATCAATTCCCTCTAAATCGAACTAAGAATTCGTGTCGGGCAATGTTAATGTGTAATAAAATTTAAATTAAGCGAATATTTATATCAGTATTTTGATAATAAGACAATTAAACAAATGTCACCTCAATATTAACATACTTACAACTTTCTAAACTCGAGAACTCGTTCGCTAAGTGGTTTTATTTTCGAAACGGATAACGTGGAGTGAGTATTGATAGGAAATACAAGGAATAACCAAATCAATATAATACATTTCTTGAACCAGATAATCTGTATTTGTTAACTGATGCTAAAATGGAATTGTTAATCCGAAATTATTACCATACATTCGCTGATCAATTTATTCTCATGTAAGTAATTACTATTGTCAGTTTCTACCACAAATTTCAAAATAACAGTAAAGTACCCAAATCAAATATTAATTTAAATGTACCTATTAGCACCTAACAGCCATGAGATACTTATTTGTCCTAACTCACGCCTGGGTTATGATAGGACTTATCTATAACCAACTAAGATACGATATTTACGGTGTCTTGTTAATTGACCTTCTTGATCCCTTGCGTAATTTCGTATCCTGAATTAGGGTCGATCAAAGCCTATTTAAGGACAGCGTATTTTTATTTGATAGAATAGAACAAAAAACTTGTCTTTACTCTTTATTCTTTGGCACTGTATATCCCCGTTACACACAGATACATGTGAGTGGGAAGGACCCTATCAATCTGCAAAAGTTGCATTCGAAAGTTTCCTACAACATTAAATATCCCTACTGTTATGCACCTGAATACCTATTTATGTACCGACACAAGCACCGCATTTCTACAACGCCGTTCTGTATGCTTTATATCCAGTTATACTAATACTTTAAATATTACTAAACTTATTATTATTAATGATTTATTTACTGCTATATTGACTTACATTTACATATTTATCGATAGGGTTATTTTGATCAATATCCTAAGCAAGATCATATATATCATCACGAGTTCGTGTTTATTATTACGATGATGTTGGCCCAACTGGTCCACCATTTACCTGTCTGAGGTAGCTAGTTGCGTCTATATGGCCTAACTGGTACTGTTGTTGGCAACATAACTTTATCACCGGCCTGGAAATATGTCCTTTTTTTATATTTCACTTTACAACATTACCCTTTGACGTCTTATGACTCTATTAGCTTACCATGTGCATACAAGTGGTCTGGAAGTACTAAATGTCATTCTACAGGTCAGTATTATGTTTAGTAACTCACTTGTGTGTTTGCTAACACATTGTTGCCACCAAATGGGTTATTAAACACATAGGTTGGCTTAGTGTGTCTACTTATTGTAAGTTTTTCTTGATATTCGCTGCTATTTCCAGGTGATAAACAGAAAGGAAAATTGTGGGTTTAAATCTTCTTGCAGTTCGTGACCTACTAATACAATGAAACCTCCCAAATAGTATATAATTAAATATATCTACACATGCATTGAATAATTGTCTGTAGCATTCAATGAGAAATTTGTATATTATATATTTTACTTAGATTATTATTATAATACGGATGGAGTACAATTTAATCAATAACGTTATTCGGTTTTGCATCATCAAATTATTGAAAGAATGATTCGATCGATAAGGGAAGAAACAAAACGTAAAACACATATTAATATATAAATAAAGAAACAATGCACACACACACACACATACATATACACACACACATACACACACACACACATATATATATATATATATATATATATATATATATATGCACACACACACATATATGCACACACACACTCACGACCCACGCGCACACTTGTGGTATACAAAGAGTATTAACATATGTGTGATACATGTGTAATATCAAGCTATATATATATATATATATATATATATTTAAATCAGAGAGAGAGCTAGTCGGCGAGAGAGGGGGAGAGAGAGAGAGAGAGAGAGAGAGAGAGAGAGAGAGATGTTTATCTAAACAAGAAATGAACAAGACCTTATCTGTTTGTATTTAGCACATTTACATTAGTCGCCTTCAGTGAGGTTTGAAAGTAAAAAGAAATACACGAAAATGAATGAAATACTTATTTAATGTCTGATTTAAGACTTGAGTTGTTAGGATCGAGAAAACAGTATACAATAGTACGCAAATGTATTTTGATGATATTAAAACAACCTCAAATACAAAAGTTGTTTGTTTAGGCAATTTACTTAAATAGCCTACTGAACTAGCACTTTAAACCTATTATTCTATTATAAATATGAGCCGCTCCCTTCGTAATGTGAAAAATGAATTGTTGCTATTTGATTCCCATTTAGCTATACATGATGGGCTAACTGGACAAAGTGACATTGATAGGCTTTGAAGCAAAGTAAAATCCTTAAGCCAAACTAGTTGTTAGATGGGGATTGAATTCATGTCGATCCCTGCTCCACAATCTCAAAAGGTGTCAGCTTTCGAAGTGGGACAAATAATGATGGAAATACATACTCTGTCCAGCTTTTATTCTACTCGATGTTAATCATCACTAAACAACAATTGGAACATTATCTACAAAAGTAGCGAGGAGCTGAATGTTGTTCATTATATTGTGATATAAACCTTCATTAGATCTGTGAAGCTTTTATTTGTTCATATGTGTGCATTAAAAAAACCTTATGTGAACCTTAGCAACGACCCAAAAGCCATCATTGTTCGGGTTGATGCTTTGTTAAATGAATTATCTGGTGAACTGCTTTAACATTGTCTAGTCTCATACTTTATTAGTTCGTATTTGTTAAATGTTCCTTTCCGTATATAATAACTAAATATTCCCACATAATTAATGTTATTATCAGCTAATCAATACGAAATCGATAGTTTGCACATTACTCTTTTCAGTCCGGGTAAATATGATGCATTTGTATATGTATGCACTATATATAATCTCTTTCCATTGTTGCAGTACTTATAGCCATTTTATAATAGATAAACAACTATTCTGTAGGTAACCTCCCATTTAATCCATTATTCTTATCATGATAATAGCAATGAGTGATCAATATCAGCTTACGATAGATAGATAGATACACACACACACAAATATATATATATATATATATATATATATATATATATATATATATAGAGAGAGAGAGAGAGAGACGGAGATATAGCATTTGTATGAAATTGTAAAAGGTTTGATTAATTAAGAGTGCAAAATGTTAATGGTTAAATACATTTTGTTAGGTACGCGTGGTTGATTGACTCAAATTTATAAATATATAATTAAGTAGGTTTAAGCAATCTAATTAGATCCTTTACCCTCATATAAGCAGACTTAGGAATCGTTTAAATAAGATACTGATTCACTTTTCATTGAGTTTTCTATCAGCCATATTTTCACCGAAAGAGGTTAAAAAAGAAGCCATTCATCAAATGATAGCTTCAATATTAATATCAAACATTTTGAGTTGTTAATCTTGTCGAAAGCCAGGGTACTTCCTGGTATATCATGTCACCTATTATCTATAGAGCATCAACAAAATCCTTCAAGATCAAGTCCGCAACCTTTTTGGTAATCCGCAGAATAACAACGGTACTTAGTGAGTACATATATGTTTGTGATGAAGACTGGGAATTGGGCATTAGCTAAAACAATAATATTTGATGAAGGCATCGCTGTTAATGGGCTGATATTAATAAAACGAAACTGAATCTAAATTAAAACGTTAGAATATTAGGGAATGCTAGGTAGCTGTCCGAAATGTATTTTATTTCATGTTGCTTCCACGGAATTATCACTTAATTGAAACAGATATCGCATTAGATTGGCTCAACTTTATTATTGCGCCTGAAACACACTTAACATTATCTGATTTATGAGTTAATCATGTTAAACTGAGTAGTCAAAACAGATGGCTGTAACTCTTTTTATTCATTCCTTTGTTGGTGAGTAAAAGCGTATCCGTAAATTATTCAAATGGCCAGTTGATTTAAATTGGAAACAACCAGCAGGACAACAACATAACACACAATCCTGCATTATTAACGTGGATCCTTATTATCAACTCTAACACATTTCTTTTGCTCTTTCCTGGTGATCTATTACACATATGCAGTTATGTTTAGCAATTAATAGCTTGACAAGTATGTATGTTGACTATGAGTGTATACATTAGAATCACATCATTAACACATTTTGAAATAAGCAACAATTTAAACAATTGTGTTAATGTCAACTGCAGCATATTTGCATTTCTGCAGCGGTATTAAGGAAGAAAAACGTTGTCACTCTCATTGCATTATCTATTAATTATATTATGTTAATACTTTAGAATTAATTAAGTATATATTCGATGGCAACTACTGCGCAATTTCATGCTATGTTTATTACATACCCGTAAATTGATCACGCACATGTTTATAAATAGCTCACTTGAATATCTTACCCTATTTTCATTTGATCAATTTTTGTGTGTGCTTGTCACTCTTTAAAAGAACAACCTTCTACAAAAGATATTCTTCGTTACATACTTAGAAGAATAAGTATATGGTTTAATGATCCGATATGGTTTGTGTTTTAAATAGCTGAAACAGGTAAATTATTTATTATTAATATTTACAGCGTTATAACAATAATAATAAGTATTATTATTATTCGTCATTAATATTCGTGTTTAATGTTGTTGCTGTTGCTGTTGTTGAGCTGTTGCTTATTAATCGGATGTATCTATTATCGCTACCAACCCATTAGAGGATTTGTATGGAATCTGAGCAATTGACATCGCTTAAATCGATTTGTCTATGGCAACAGCGATTAAAAAAAGCGCTGTCCTTCTCGTTACGAACAATATATGTGCACAATTACAGGTTATTCAATACGAAATAATAGCAAAGGTTTTCCAGTGCACATCTAATCAGGTATTTGTTAAATCTACTAACGATTGATCGCTTTTCCAAATTACTTACATGGAACGTAGCTGAGCTACCTCGTAGTTAAGAAGTTGACGCTTTATGAAAGCGGTTTGATTGAGCAGTTATCAGTATTTATAACATTATTTCCAACTGATATTGGTAGTCTATTGGTATATGTTCACCAGCACCATACACAATCTATCTTTCTAATTTTGCCTTTCATCATTTTCTTTATGAACAAACATTGTGCAATCGTTCGCATCACCTGCGGTTTGTTAAACGTTATAATGATTATAGTAAGTGAAAAATATTAGTGTCCGTTGATGGTTTAATTTGGCTATATTTTACGTTATTCTATTTGTCTCGTGTAACTTGCTGTCTCATAATATGTGAACATTATGCTACCATTATGTTTTAAATCAGTGGAATTTTATTAACGGCGAAGCTGTTGAGCAAATAACTGAATTAAAAAGTAATTGATCATAGTAATTTGTGCTAATGTTTACATGCGTTAGGATGTTCTTTAGGTGCATTCAAATTTGCAACTCCACCGTAATTAATTTAATTTACACAGACTATTGCCTACGTTCTAGTAAGTACATACGATATGTTCCATCCCGCTCTTTAACATGATTATGTGCCTTATATTTGCGTCTATATTATGATTTATTTGCATAATACACCTAAATATATAGCGTATTTGGTTAGGCCTGGTGATAAATCTGAGTATACTTTTGTGCAAGAAAAGTAAATATAATCATTTTAGATATGCACATTTTATTGACATTTCTCTATCAACTGCTCACTAATATTAACCTAGCAACCGTACTACTTCATTACAAAATTGAGAATTTATCACATATGCCATATTTTGAGGAGAAATCCATACCAGCTGCCAGATTCCAAACCCACGATGATATGGGCATTTAGTCTGACGATCTAATCCATACGGCCATGGAGTGGGCAATGCTAACTCCAATCCGTCTTCATTAATGGATGGATACAGTTACAATTTAATATGCCAGCATTCTCACGACAACCATAAGTAAAAAGGTTATTTATCAAAAATTAAGATTTACTTAGAGTATGTAATTTCTGTTCCAGATTGAGTCTATTTGAATCAATCGAACGACTGGCATGCCAGATAAGGAACTGTGCTAATTCAAGCACTATAAAATCTGCCCGTCAATGGTTAGCTAGCAGAAATGTGTGATCGTTAATTGCTCAAAATACTCGGAAGACACAACTGTTATTTAGCTACACAGAAAATCCATCTCTGATATACGACCTGGCAGATGGACAACAATAGATAGTTATTTTAACCCATCCGAGTTGGCGTTGTGCTGGTTTTAGCGTTATAAGGTAAATGTATTCTTTGACATCAATTTCATAATATAGATTGACCGAGGTTCGTTGTAGTTTATTGTCTTAATTACCTATCTATATATACGGGTTAATATAAACACACGCACACGCACACACACACACACAGACACACACACACATATGTATATATATATATATATATATATATACACTTTCAAAAACATACAATATCATATATATATATATATATATATGGCAATAATATTTCAAACTTAGAACATAAATGTTCTAGATATGTTAATGAGACTGTTTTCGCTGTATTACTGTAAATGAAAGTGATGCGGCAGAACGTATTAGTACAACAATTGACTAATAATTTTTTTTATATATTTACTTATCTAATGACAAATATATGACGAAGGTGTGTCCTATATATCCATGACAACATCGAAATGCCTTGAATTTGAATGATGAGCCAGTTTAAGTAACTATTCTGACTTCTGCTCGTCATCAAATGCGTCTTATGCCGAAGTAAGAATTCATAGCGGGCAAGATTCATGTTTATTCAAATTTATACCAAATTAATGTTTATATCAGTATTTGAATATTGATATCAGTATTGTGATAATAAAAACATTACATATATGTAACGCACATATCAGCAATATATATTAATGAACCATTCGTTTCTAAACTGGACTAATCACTCATAAATAGTTTTTTGTTTGGCCGACGATCTGAAGACAATTCTAGCGATAGCTTGAATTGTTCTGATAGGAAATATAATGAATAGCCAAATCAATTAAAAACTTTACTTGCTGATACTAAGATTAAATTGTTAATCTCAAATTGTTGTCATAAATTAGCTGATTAATTTATTCTGAACCATACCATTTTTACTGTCACAAAATTAAAAGAAATTCAAGCAAATAATTAGTAACTACAACAAAGATTAATTTGGAATTGTTGATTTAAACTGAGAATTAGTAATTAATATACAAAATCAATGACAATTAAAGTGAGACGTTCGTAGCAGTATTTTCGTCAACAAAGAAGATAAGTGTAATCAAACTGGTTGTAAATAGTGATATATGCCTCTCATTCGTTTTATTATATAATTGTGTTGGTTTGTTATTAATTATTTTATGATGCACAGACAACTGATTATATATATATATATATATATATATATATATATATATATATATATATATATATATGATTTCAATATATAACAATATATTTCCTTTATATATTCCCTTATTGTTACAAGTATGTTATAATATTTGCTCGGCTGCTCTTACAGCTCGTCATTTCTTATTGATACATGGATAATGCTTTGACTAGTCTGTCATAAACCATAAACCATGTATTAACACTTAGCATATATTTATATGCATTGAGTTTATTATTGCCGTATTAAAGGTTGATCTCTTTTGATCATGACATTTGCTCTTTTATGCCATGTATGCAATTAATGTCAGTAATTATTAAAACCCACACCATTCGATTAAATCCCTTGGTATTTATGTTGTGTAAAGTTGTAGTGGGTAAACATTATATGCTACATGGGTAATGAGCAATCCCATCAAAATAAGAGTACAGTTATCCTTTTAAAGTTTGAACTCTTATCATACATTATTAGGCATTACATTGATAAATATTTCTTTTTGTACAAATTAATTTTTCAGCTATTCGTTTTTATACAATCGGACACTACACGAATAATTATTACATTGTGTGCATATTTGTTACTTTACAATATGACAACACAACTGTGAAAGGTTAGGATGAACATTGGCATTGATATAATAATAAAAAATAAATAATATTTGGATATATAACTCTTAAGTGAAATCGAAGAAACATCTGTACATTAATACCCGATCACAACATGGGTGATACTTATGTCAGAAGGTAACCAGACATGTACCGACATATGTAATAGATAAGCATATCACCCATCCTCAAATTTCCTAGATAATGAAGAATTGCACTATTGTTACCGACACACCAATTTTCTTCAAATTATCATATTTTCAATTTATGTTGAAGGCCCTGGGTTACTGCGCTCCACATGGATATTGTATAGTGCCATAGGGTACGTATCACTGTTTACTTGGAAATATATTGATCACGTGCAATTAATAACAACAAGATTTGTTTTTTACGTTGCAGCAAAAACTGAAAGCCAATTATTCAGCTTGAAACTTATTATATGCGATCATTTCTGAAAGGCGAAGTCTGTTATTTCTTACCTTACTGCGCTTCAATAGACTGATAAATAGCCTTTATTTTAATAACAACATATTAGACCCAGGTTCAAGTCACGAACTGAGGGCATCAATTTAAAAGGCAACAACATCACGTATATTGATTGACTGAACAATAGTAACGACATTGATCCTACATGTATACATGTAACAGAGAGAGGTTAGCCCACTGTATATAGCTACGTGTCGTCTATCTGTAAGTCTGATATGAGATAGGCTATATCCTGGTCTACTTCTCTCTGGTATATAAATAAACAAACTAATCATTTTCATCAGCATCAAATGGCGAGTTGCATGAGAAGACGAGAAAAACCTGTAATATACTGATACTCAGATGGGAATATAATGTAAGTCCATTCTTGAAGGTTGTTTTATTGTTACCTACCTCAGTGTGATTGTTTGGGGATTACAAATTTATTAATGATATAGATACTCAGTGAAATTACGTCTATATAAACCGACAGCGTGAAACCTTTATTATCTGGATACCCAGAAGGAAGAGCAGGACGTTTTTTTGTGACGCTAAATTAGTTTTAACAAGACCAAACATATATCTACCTACAGCGAGATTTATTACTCGCACGTTTCACCACAAAACTCATTTTACATACTAAATATTAATCAACAAGATAGCAAACGATTGTGTACCGTATAGATATGTCGAGGTGTCATGCATATACAAAGATAATGGGCACTGGATATATCGTGTATTTATTTGGCTTTCGTGTTCTTAATGATTGGTTGGAATGCTTATTCTGGATATTATGATAATAACAGTAACCCTACTAAATCCTAATCAATAATGCAGTTGTGGCATCATATAGCAAATGAACTTTGGGTTTTATAAGGGATTTATTATATTTCTCTTCCTCCTCCTTGAATTTGTGATCAAACCCAACCCACCCTACGGAAGTAATCGTCTTAATATAATAATAATAATAATAATAATAATGTATATTTATTAAAGCGCCTTTACTAGCAGGAGCCATTCAAAGGCGCTGTACAAATAATATGTTATAAAAGAATACCCCAAATAATATGTCTGTAAGAACCCTGTAATGGTTTAAAAGATAATCATTATTTATATGTGAAAGCGACCTTAAATAGGTGTGTTTTAGAAGAGATTTAAAATATATGTAGTTTTTGAAGAATTGGGGTGATATGATTATATTTTCTGTATTAGTTACAAAGCGAGCTGCACTATTCTGAATTCGCTGAAGGCCATTAAAGTTATAATCAGATATGCCATATAACAGGGAGTTACAATAGTCTATACGAGATGTAACAAAGACATGGACTACAGTTGCAAGTGCTTCTGGTGTCAAGAATGCTTTTAAACAGTGGATGTTCTTAAGATGGTAGCAGGCAGCTCGGCATACTGATGAGACATGTTCATGCATGTTAATACATTGGTCAAAAATAACCCCTAGATGTTTTGCTGACCCATTAGGGGTAATCGAAGATGCACCCATCTGTAATGCTGGTGTCTTTAGGAATTTAACACAATGTGGTGATGCCAAATATAAAATATTTGTTTTATTATCATTTAGTTTTAGAAGATTTTGAGTCATCCATAGCCGAATATCAGCAATACAATGTTCTAAATTATTCAAGGAAGAGGATAAATTTAACTCGTTATCAGGATCCAGTGATATATACAGCTATTTAACCCCATATCGCTGCTCAATAATCCCAAGGGGACGGGTATATATTGTGAAAACCAGAGGACCAAGAACTGAACCCTGTGGTACACCAGATAACAAAAACTGAATGTCAGATACATTTTCATGAACAGACACTCTCTGGGAGCGTTGTTCCAGATAGGATCTAAACCATTCAAGTACTCTACCTGACAGACCAAACATGTCTTTTAACCTAGAGAAAAGTACATTATGGTAAACTGTATTAAATGCAGCAGACAGGTCCAGAAGAACAAGTAGTACTGGCTTGATCAATTGACATCATAATATCATTTTTCTCTCGAACCAAGGCTGTTTCAGTGCTGTGACCACCTTTATAGGCACACTGTAGTGATTCATTAAGGGTAGTATTGATTAAATATTTGTTTAGGTGGAAAGCAACTGTTTGTTCTCTAACTTTAGATACAAATGTAAGATTTGAAACAGGTCTGTAATTGTTTAGAATATTACAGTCCATAGTGTTTTTGTTTTTATTAATGGTTTTACAAGGGCAGCTTTCATGGATCTTGAGAAAACACCCAGAGGTAATGATTTACTAACTTTATTTTTAATTGGGTTCATCAAAACATCCAGACAATCTTTCACAAGCCATGTAGGCATAGGGTCAACTGCACAGAAAGCATTAGATGACTTTTTCAGCAACTGTTTGATATCAGTCTCTGTAAAAAGACTCAAATGTATCCATCATGGATATGCAGGACTCTTCTAACAATGGCTTACCCTGTGATAAGATGCTGGAGTGGAACCCACTATATATATTTAATATTTTTTTTATTTTTTGACAGAAGAAGTTATTAAAACAATGGAATATATCTTTATCTGAGTTGATATTATTTTGAAGGACAGTTTGACTTTTATGTAATACTTTATTCACAACACTGAAAACAGTCCTTTAATTTCCCTTGGATGCTTTGATCTTTTTATTATAATATTCAGATTTAGCAGAGGCAAGGGCATTTCTAACAAGAATGTTACTGACCTTGAACATTTCAAAATGAACACACAAACTGATCCTGATCCACAGCCGCTCATAATACCTTCTGTGTCTCTTTGCAGCCTGTATGTTCTTATTATACCATGGAAGCATTGGTCTGCTTGGCATTTCCTTTGTCCTTAAAGGTGCATGTTCATCTACAATGTCTCTCAATATACTATCATAGAGATCCACCAGATGATCCACATCATCCGGTGGATCCAATACCAGAGAAGAGACTTATATCTACTATATGAAATAACTTTAGCTGAAACAGATTGTTTCTGTAAAGATACATTAATGTTAACAAGGAAATGATCAGAATGGAAGACACAGACACACCTTTAATCAAATTGTCATCATCACGGGAGAGGACAAGATCTATGATGTGGACATGCTGCCTGAGATTGGCAGATCTAAGAATGTCAGCCAGTTGTTTGGTATCTGCAATCATCTGGCAATCCCAATGTATATTGAAATCACCTAAGATCTACAGATGACCACTGTTGGTAGCAAGAGAGTCAACAAATCCGGAAAATACCTTGAAGAAATCTGCTTGTTTTAAGCCATTTTTCTTAGTGGGGTGTAATCGGTAGATAATAACTACACGAACACTTATTCCCCCAGATACAAAAGTCAGTTGGTAATTTTCAAAAGACAAATGGGTTTCACACTTCAAAGAATCACGGAGAAGAATGCCAACCCCCCCACCCAACTTTCTTGTGACTCCGAGCTGTATGATGGAATGAATATCCAGCTGGAGTCACATCACCAACAATTTTCTGGTCTGAAACATTACCAGTCAGCCAAGTCTCTGTAATGACAAGAGCATCAAGATCCATATTCTTAATAAAATTAGATTTTTCATCAGATTTATTACACATTGACTGACAATTATTAAGACCATTACTTACATTTTGTACAGCTGTGCCATTATTTGGTGTTATTGGCACAGTGATCAAATTACTGGCATCAGACCCAATCTGCTTTGGGTGTTTTCCACTACGTGGGCGCATCGCTAAACAAATGGCATTACCACTATAGGGTCGTAAGGCAAGCAACTGATCTCTAGTATAATTCATTATAATTATAGAAATAAAATAAGTGAAAATTAAAAATAAATCATACAGAAGCAAAAACCGAGTTCTTATGGGAAACACTGGAGTGAGCGATAATATAGGGCGTCAAATGGGCAGTTAAAAAGAAAATACAAGAAATACAAAATAACTAAATATAATCAATTTATATTAATATAAATTAAATATATATTAAATAATATGCAAAATACACCAGTTTCACTGGAGTAACTTATCTAATATCTGAACTATCTGAGAAATACTCTGGTGCCATTACATCGCGAGCCGGTCATACCTCCCGCCATAAACCAGATATGATCAATCCAAACACGCCTTAATTAAGCCTTAATTAGTTAATTTTATTAAGTTAAAACATAAATTATTTTACACGACAGGATTATTTTGTCTGGGATTGTAGGAATATTGTGTGTATGGCGGGATCAGCAGAATGGCTCGTAAAGTTGCCTTACGTGTGTGTTTCTCACTACAAATTTGAGGTTGGCTGAGGTTCATACTATTTTTACATCACAGTTAAGTCATTCGGTGTTTCTTTTATTTTAGTAATGCATTGACCACAGTTTCATCAATACATCTAGAGTATTTATTTAATTATTCATTATTAATATCGATTGTTCTATGTATAAATAACACTATATTGAAGCATGCATTTTATTCGGTGGGTGTCCGCGCGTGTGTTTCATGTGGTGTATGTATGTCTGTGTGTATCGGTATATATGTGTGTTTGTGTGTTTTAGTTGTGAATAATAAGGCACGGGTACAAATGATGATATTTAAAAGGTTTTTATATTTTTAAAGCAATGTATTTCACACAAAGAAAACAATGTGTTGAAACTTTGGGATTAATCTGAAAATGATATTGACAACAAACTAATTACTTTTACAAGTGCATTGCAAACAGGCCCGCGTAATTAACTCATTGATCAACTCATGATGTTTAAGTTTCATGGGGGTTTGAAATGCGTAACTTTTGCGCTCACTCGGTCTAGTGTCAGTAGAGCCGGTCTAGTGTTAAAAAATGTTACTAGACCTGTCTATATATCTGCATGTATCTGCCTGTTTCTCTATCTATATAAGTATTACTATTTACCTGTCTGCTTGACAGGGCATTTTGTGTGTTTATCTGTTAGTCATTTCCATCTGCCTGTCGATCTGGCTGGCTTGCTGTCTAAGCCAAATGTCACTGAACAATACAAATTAAATATGAATCGTATAAAGAATAGGTCTTCTTTTGGTTTGAAATAATCTTACGAACACCCGTAACGCCTTTTATGTAGTCAATGGATTTAGAAATTGTTTTTGCTCTTATTTAATAATTCAGTTTGTTCTCTCTGAAATATAATTATAAATTCAATGCCGTTGAAGATTTTGCAAAGAATGGTGACGAAGCAAATATTCTTAGTTCGGTTAAAACATGTTATCGACTAACAACACAGATCTAGCATTCAATGCTCTAATCTTTTCCACCAGTGTGTAGCAGTTTTGTATTATCAGCAATGTTTTCTGCAATGTTGATGAATGATTGTTTTAATTGAAAGTACATTTCTTAGTTACGAACAAACCGCAACACAACTTCTGTTGTATGTAGAACTTTAATTTAATTGTGTTATGAACAATGTTGTATGTTTACATTTATTGTTGGAACATAGGTCAGTAGAAATCACTGAATAATATTACATTTAACGTGTACCGACTGGTATATTATGGCATCTGATAGTCGTAGGCAGTATTATATTATATTAGCTAGTCCTTAGAAATAAAATTAAACAAACCATTTGAATATTCTGCTGCTTATGCAGTTGTCACCATAAATGTTCCGGGATGTACCCAAACCTTTGTCGTATTAATGAATTAACACTTGAGTAATGTAAGTCTGGCTGACATTAACAGTTAATTTGGTAATTACTGTAATATACTGCATGCACTTCCCTTATCACTACAGCTTTATGTCAAAGGATGTGGCTTATAATACAATTACTCACTAGTTTACTGTACTAAAAATATGGACAGGTTATATTATACATAGGACAGTATTAAAATAGTAAATTGAATGATGAACATATGTGATGATCAAAATACGAGTCCGTAAATACAAGCACTTCATGTAGCCAACATTTAATTGTTATGAACAACCTCATGCCACCCGTAAGCAGCGTAATATTTCTTCAGTATTCAAATAAAATAAAGTGAAATACCTACCCAATGAGGATGTATTAACCCATTGTACTGCCAGGCAGAAGCTATTCATCTACACACAAAACACTAGTGTGCTGCGCACATGCAAAATATACAGGCATCCGCATTGAAACATAACACTTCGAGGTTTGCTGAGTAATTCCTTATTGTGCTGAGCCATTGGGAAAGACATATCATCGAGAGTAAATGTAGGATTTGGAATATATTTCTTCACAGCTTAGACATAAGGTATGTTTAATATTTCCAACCAAATTATATGTTAATCATGTTTATTTCAATGCAGATATTTAGTGATCTCTATAATTATGAATCTGCATATAAAGGTTTTGGTAATTAAAATAAAAATATATTGTCACTCTCGAATTTGGTTTAGGATGTATCCATCTATGAACATCGTTATTCGAAATTTGGATTTTATTCTCACATCCTGAATGTGGTATCCATCAGTACAATATTCCGGGGATAACAAAAATGTTATAATAAGTACTTTCCTTGGTGAGAGTGTGAAATATGTTTCCGTTACTATTATTACTAATATCATCAAATCAGGCTCACGATATAAACAAATAATAGCCATGGCAGTGACTGTGCGAACCCAGTAATAATTTGATATCAGTCGATAATGAGAACAAATCAGCAGCCGTGTGATGTGACGGCAAATTACTATTAATGAGATACGTGACACTAACTTCTAACCTCACTGATTAGTTGCAGCTCCATAGTTTACAACAATAATGCATTGATTCATGTACGACCACATACTGAATACAAATCACGGGTGATACAAATTGTGAGGGGCTGATATATGGCATAGGCGCACTAAACGTTCACTCTGGTTGGGTTATAAAAGCCATAATATCTCAAACTTTCCATTATATTTAATATTTGATACCTGAAATTTCTATGATTCTTGATAGATTAAATGTATTACTCTAATTATGTGTTTATGGTTACTAATGATATTAATGTATATTTGCAATACAATTTACTAAGGAAAGGACGATATCTGGTGAATTAAAAAAGGTTATATATAACATACTGTGATCATTGTACAGTACATTACTGCGAATGAACATGTCCTATATACAATATGAAAAACTGAAGAAATTTCAATAACTGGCGGGTTGTCACACACATCTGTTAACAAACACATGTTCGGAAATATACCTTGTGACTAACCATGTGAATAGTGTAGAAATCTTCAGAGGGTCATAATATCCTGAGGTGGGTCAATACTTTGTGTGTCCAAACATGGATGTGTGTTTTCGGTGTGTGTGTGTGTGTGTGTGTGTGTGTGTGTGTGTGTGTGTGTGTGTGTGTGTGTGTGTGTGTGTGTGTGTGTCATAGAAGCAGCTACTACTTATAAAAATGAAAACAAAAATATAATCTGGGAACATAATAATTCACATTTTCTAACGTTTCTTGCTAGCAATTTTACAGGTTCTTTATCCTTAATTTATTGTCTAATATGAACAGGATGATACGTGGAATTGTGGGAATGAGTCAGAAATCTTTAAGACATGTCTCTCATTAGATAGTTGACCATATAATGTATACACCTGCATGTCTAATTATATACTAACACAAGAACCGAAATCCTATAACATTGTTGCGATCCCTTCTTTGTATGCGTTCCATGTAGGATATAATGGTATGTAGTTATAATGATATTATTATTTATTATTATTATTATTGTCATTATTATTATTATTATTATTATTATTAATATTATTATTATTATTATTAATGGTATATTTTCTGCTATATTGGCTTAAGTTTAAACACTTATCGATGTCATTTTGACCGATATCCTAGGCAACACCATATATGTTTTAACGATATCGTTTATTTTATTATCATATCTCTCTTACGATAATTTTGACCCAACTGGTCCACTATATATTGTCCGAAGAGGATATTGTTGTCCTTGTTGCTACACTGTTACCGTATTTGGTGACATAACATTATCACCGGCCTGGGTATATGTCCCTGGTGTGTTTTATATTGTACTTCGCGACTTTAACCTTTGAAGTCGTTGGACCCTATTAGCTTACCGTATGCATACAAGTGGCCGAACACTAGTAATAGACATTCTACACGTCAATCGTGTGTTTAATAGCACCCTTGTGGTTTTTGCTAAAACATTGTTTTTATAAACAATGTGTTATTATGCATGCGGTTCAGTTGTATTTTTACTAATACGCTCTATTGGTACACATACTATATATATAAATGATATTAGTTGATATTTACAAGTGATACACGGTTAGAAAATCCCTTTTGGAAGCCACTCACTGCCAAAAATATAAAGGACAAGGTTAGGTTTGAAATTTGTCGCAGCTCAGGAGCTAATAATGGAATAAAACCAAAAACAATTATATATTATACAGTATAAGGTAATCATGCACGCACATCGTTCAGCTCTCGGTGTTCTACATTTGCAATAACTAATCATCTGTAACATTCCCTGTGAAGCTGTATTATTGCACATCTCATACAGATTCTTATTTTAAAGGAAAATTAATAAATAACGTTAGTGGTTGGTTGCATCATCAATTTGTAGATATATTGACTCAATAATAGAGGAAGTTAGAACAAAATATAGCACAGGTATTAATATATAGCTAAAGAGACAATGCCAAACTCTATATAAACAGGTATTAAAGATTCATGGCAAGTTGGTATCAAACTGAAAGAAAGTGATATCACCTTTGTACTCTGTTAGCCTATAACACATGTAAAATGATTGCCATTTCCTGTATGGACTGTCCATTTTGCCATTTCCAGTTTCCATTATTGTATTATCAGTGAACCGTCTGTAATGGTATAGTAACATTATATTCATTCGTGCAGTGTTACTCCTTGGACGGTTATCCCATAGGTTAAAAAATACCGATTATAAACAATGATCATATTTTCTAGAATAAGGTTAATATCATGAGATATGTCGAGATAGGCGTTTGAGTTACCTTCAAATGATCACACCCCGACCGGCTGAGAGCCCAACATCCAAATACGTTTACTCAACGTCAATCGCACCTTGCGTCACGTGGTATTTTCGTCGCAACAGCGTGCGTATTTGTTTAGCGAATTTTAGTGTATTCTCATTTTTCATAGCATTCGACAGATGTCGTTCTCCCTGAGACTCTACCGACAACAATTTATACAATAAATTCGCCCGTTCGTTTTTAATCCCGGGTCAATTCTAAAACATTGAAAAAACCGGTTAATCATGCGGCAGTTTTTTTTCAATATCTATTGGAATAACATATAAAAATAATTAGTTTTTTCAAGTGATAAAACGGTTAAAAACATCCATTTTGGAAGGCCCTCATCCCAAAAATTGGACCGAGGTTGGGTTTTAAAAGTTTTATCCAAGCTAAAATAATCCAAATATGTTATATATTATACAGTATAATGTCATAGCCACGCACACGTCACTCTCCATGTTTCTACATTGCAATAACTAACACGTAACATTCCCTGTGAACATTACACACTCATACAGATTCATTAAAGGAACATTAATAAATAACGTTAGTGTTGTTGATATAATTTGTAGATATATTATAATAATAGAGAATTAGAACAAAATATACACATATTAATATATACTAAAGAGACAATGATAATATATATATATATATATAAAATATTATCATATATAGGTATAAACTAAAAAATATATATTTTATTTTACTATAACAATGTAAAATATCTTTCGATACTGCCTTTTCCACATCTAATGACATCACACAAATATACATACACATATACATACAAACACACACACACATACAATCAGACACACACACATACACACACACACACATCTGATCAAGACAAAAAGTAATATTATTATAACGATATATTATAAATTTATAACATTTATTATATTACCTGAGTTAGCTACCATATAGTGTACTTAAAAGTGTATCTCTATGTACAAATGATATGATTATTATGATTGTATATTCCATTTCCCTTATGAAAATATCTTCAACGACCATCATTGGAGAGTGGGAAGACAACCCTTGGGCTACACTGTTTCCTCACATAGGAGTACAAATGTAATAATAACACATGGTAATGTTATTTATGAATATCTTAAAATGTAATTCGTTGCTATTACCATTCTATTTGGATATGTATTCATTGTATTATGTACTCATGTTATGTGAAATAAATTCAATTCAAATCAAATTCAATTCAAATTCAAATTCAATTAACACACCAACAAAATATGTATAAATTATGTTATTTTATATAAGTTACCATATATTTCTGTATAGAGAACGAATGTGTTAAACTCTGGCTTGATTTATGGAATTTAAAAACAAGTTTTGTCCGCTGATGACAAGGAAAAAATAAAGTGTGTTTTCCTTGTATTAGTTTCATTTCATCAGATTTATATAGGGTCTGGCAAAACTATTGCAGATTGACGCTAATATGAATCAACCGAAAGACGCAGAAAATATGCCAACTCTTGGACAACAAGCGATGGCTGTAAATATGTGTATGGCAGAACTGTTTGGTGGTTAATTGTTCAAGTTTCTAGGACACCATGATTGCTATTTAACTATATAGAAATTCCATCTCTAATATATGACTTGTGGATACAATAATATAATATTTAGTTAGTTAGTAAATGGAACTTCTTGCACAATAATGTCCAACATTTCAGACACAACTTAGAAAATAAATGCTCATAAAAGACATTCTGGACACATATATTATATATTCTTATATTACGCCAATAACTCAATAACAACTGAAACAAAATGACTTTAAAATAAGTGAAAACTAACATTTCGCCCTAAACAAAATAATAATGTAATAATATAATATATATATATATATATATATATATATATATATATATATATATATATATATATATTAGCATTTGAGTTCTTATACTAATTATTAATATACAACAATTAATATAATAATAGCTATTTCTTCGAGATAGGAACAATATTCCTGAAACTATTATGTAAACTCCCATTTGATCTATTGCCTCACGTCCCATATGTGATAACCATCGAGACTTTTGTGTGAAACTATGTCACTATATATCAAAACATGCATTTGTTATATCTCACCCCTACAACTACTCTAGTGCCGTTGGTCTTCATGTCTTCTTTTGTCCTACGCCGTGCTCTATTCTACTATTGTTAGTGTGAATAATATATTTAACTTTCTTGTCCAAATAAATGGTTACTGGACTTAATGGTTTACGTTTTATTAACTACAGTTTTGCTTTATAATCTATTATAAACCATTTAACAAAACAAGATACACATAGAGTATCCATTGGTGAATTGCTAGCTCGGGCTACCAACAATGAAATATTTGTATCGATGTACTTACTACCTCAATCGTTCAGCATCCAGTAGTATTTGCGATTTTTAACTATTTATGTCTGAAGTATGTTTTAATTATGTTTATTATTGTTGTCAGCGATAATGCAACACGTAATCAGTAAACCTCTTAGAATTGGTATACTGTGTCTTGTTAATAGTTATTTGGCGTCAATGACATTATGTATGGGTTCATTTTTATCCAACACGCACAAAATAACACACTCAAATATGTTCATTCAAACAAACAAATGCACAACCACGTAGACGAACACGAACACACGAACATGGATCTATGGACTCTAGTATAATGCACGTTGTATCTATATATCTACTGTTTTATGATCAAAAACAAAAAAAAGGCGCTATGTAAGATATCACTTGGTAGATTTAACATTCTAATGCCGAGATGCTCCCGGGTGAAATATGTGCTCTGAGCTACATGACATAATCCCATGTGTTCAAGTGGCCAGTCAACTTCTTGGTGAAATAAAACAACAACTTCAAACAGGAATTATGATTAAATAAACAGCAAGGAATATTACATCTATGTCTGGAATGGCAAGGATTGACCTGATTTATTCAGAAAATGTGTATTTAAGTAAACAAAACGAGAAAAGGCAAAGTCAGACATGACCTTCGCTGCTGAGATTATGTTCCCGGGCATATAAAATAAATATTATGTTAAATAAGTGTTATGACATAGTACATTCTATTGATTAACGTGTGAACTAACATGAATTGTGTCGAATTCATTTGATCGACAAAGATACAGTTTTGTTGAGCTCCGATTTCCCCGCAGTGCAAGCTTATCATCAGCGGTTGCTTGTTTATGAACCCCGGAAATCGCGAAAGCAGTGCTGCTAACTGTTTACCAAGTGGCGAAACACTTGATCTGGCAAGGGAAATTTTCTTTCCATATCGGAATCATCACCTTGCCCGTTTATAGAGTTTGCTGCAACTCTTCTACGCGAACCAACGCAGTGTATTTCTGTAGGATAGCAGCGACAATAGCGAAGCACATTAATGTACTTATATCAGCTTCAAACATCGATGTCTTGGTTTTTGCTACAGTAAATACGTTCAACAGTTCTGATGAATAATGATGTATTAGTTGAACGTAATGCTCAGCTTTGTAATGCAGATGAACTGACATCTAGAAATCTTGTCATAAATATTTATACCTTACACAATCGGATGACTATAAAGACAATGAATCAACATCGGAAACGGGTTGATGATGAAGAGAAGAGGAAAGATAGGCAGTTATCCGTGAAGAACAATCTGCTTTGTGACTAGATTACTTTTGGTGTTGCTTCACAAATTCCAATAGATACCGAAAAAATGTGTGTCGTGTAAAATAAAAACAGTTTTATATTTACATTAAACAAGTATTTACAACAACATTTTAATAATAGATAAAATACATAACTGTTGGATATGTTGGATAGGTAATAACAATCGACATAAGTGAATCGTAGAATGCTGAATATGCATAATCATTCAACAGCGATATATTTCCCACCAAATGCGACTACAAATATGATCTAAGATGAACTGTTTGACGGGGGTTTATGCTATTAAGGATAGAAGTGACCTTTTACTGTTAAAGCAAAACATGAACACATCATGTTGTCTGTTTTGTTGTGTTAATGGTATTTTCCATAGCAGACATTACCATTGGAATTAATCAAGTAAACATGGATGACTCAAAGAACGCATTCAAACAAAATAATAAAGTCATAAACTCTGCAACATGTTCAGGTCTCTATTGCTGACTTTAAGACGACTATGTCGATGGAGTATATTGTGCTTTAAACTTAAATACAAAGAACATCCAGAGCAATGTAATAAATTACTCATAATAGACAATGCTAATCTGCTATCTGATCCTAAATATGAATTATTGTTCCTAGGATACTAAGTTAGTGCAACAGGATCCGGAAGAATCTATCCACCGTGAATTACAGTTTCTACTTGGAATTCGATATTTACTATGTGCATTATTACTTTCTCCAGATACCTTGTGGTCTTTACATCAAACACAATATTGTGTTATATGTTGATTCATATTCAATATGTAAAGGTGAGATGTATGCTAATTCAACATGTAAAGGCTAGCTGTACGATAATTAACTCTCATTGTAGATAGTGATATTTGGTATCATTCAGTAGAAAAATAAAACGTATTTGTGGTGCCTGCTATGTTTATCCTTCTGTAGTTTAATGGATGCGATTTAACTGAGTATCTGCGTAATCAATTACGTTTTTATCCCAGACAACCACTCTGTCACCTAAATATGTTGCGGACTTCAACAATAGACACTATATTCGCATGTATTAGCTCGTTATCTCTTATAATTCGCAAGTTGGTGCTGGTCCAAAGGGTGAAGAGAATGCTTAAAATGCTATAAATCATAAACCATATAATAATATGTAGAAATTAATTACACGTATGGACTTTCACTTTAGAGTATTAAAGGTTATGTTATTTAGTATGTCATGCCATGTAAACAATTTAACCAGATTATGTTCGTATATGCGCATGTAATGACTGGCTTAATTAGAACAGTTTCATTCATAGATCATTTTGGAAACTTAGATCGCTTTAATACTAAAACAACAACAACAACAACAACAACAACAACAACAACAACAACATACTACTACTACTATTACTACATTAACTACTACTAATACTAATAATGTTGGCATAAATGGTATTTATTTTATGCGGCTAATTACCGGAATTGTGCAAGACACATTAGGTCTTGAACTTACTGCTTCATAACAAAATTGGGAATTTACTACATATGCCTTATTCGCAGGAGAAATCCATACCAGTTGCGTACGATGGCCGTGCCATGGCCGGATTCTAAACTTCGACTGCCCACCCACGATGATATTGACAAAGAGTCTGACGGTCTAATCCATGCGGCCATATAATGGGTTATGATAACTCCAGCCCGTCTTCATAAATGAATGATGCAGTTACAATTTAATCCACTATAATGGCTATTTATCGGAAATAAAGGTTTACGTAGAGTGTGTACTAGCTGATCCATATTGGGTCCATATGAATCAATCGAACGACTGGCATTTCAGAGAAAGAAATGTGCTAATTCAAGCACTTTAAAAGCTGGCCATGAATAGTTAACTAGTACAACCGTGTGACCGTTATTTGCTCAGAATGTTAGGAAGATACGACTGCTATTTAGCTACACAGAAAATCCATTTCTGATATACGACCTGGCAGTGGGACAACAATAGAAAGTAATTTAACCGACCCCAGTAAGCCTTATGCTGGCTTTAGCGTTACTAGGAAAATGCAATGTTTAATATTTATTTCATACTCTAAATATTTTGATTTTCGCTGTAGTTTATTATCGTAATTACCTAACTATATATACGGGATAAAGTATTTTTATTTATCTGATCTAACTGAATATTCGAAAAGGAATCGTTCTAATTTGAAACGAGTAATATGCACGCACGCATACACACACATACATAACACAGACTTACCTTCAAAAATATACAATAACAATTGTTTATTCAAAATAAGTATTTGTGACAATAATATATTGAAACTTCGAAAATAAATGTGCTAGATTCGTCTATGAAGCGGTTTATCCTGTATTACTATTCATAAAACTGATGCAGCAGTAAGTATTATTACAGCGTTTGAGTAATACATCTTTCATATATTTTAGATTACTTATCTAATACAAAATTCCTATATATTCATAACAGCATCACAGCTACGTCTAAAAATGTTAATTGCCTATTATAACATTAATGGATCTAGATGTACCCACAATGATAGTCAAAAGTATGCTTTGAATTTGAATGATGGGTCAGCTTAAGAAGCTATTCTGCCTCGTGCTCTTCATCAAACCCGTATTGACATTAATTAATCATTAAGTTCTAAACTGGACTACTCACTAGCCAAGAGGTGTGTTTTTGACCAGCAATCTTAGAACAATTCCAGCGATTGCGTGAAGTGTTTTGATAGGAAATTCAAGGAATAATCAAACTACTATAACACATTCTTTCTAACAGACTATCTTCGTTTGTTAACTGATACTGAAATTTAATCGTTAATGCGAAATATTGTCATTAATTACCTGATCAATTTATTCTGAAGTTCACATATTTACTCACAATTTCTTCTACAACATTCACAATAATGTATGCAAAAAGTTAATAATCACAGCAAAGATTAATTTAAATTGAGAATTTGGCAAATTATAATGATCCTACTATAACCAAGAAGCCATGTTATACTTGTGTATCTTTGCATTATATAACACCCTTCGTTGACTTGTTAATTAATAATTAATATATAAAATCAACGACACTAATGTGATTATGTGCAGTATTTTCATCAGCAAAGAAGATACATGTAATAAAACTCGTCACATATAATAATACACTTTGTCTTGTTGAAATTAATTTACACATTACTCTGCATGTCCTTCCTTTGGTGATTTAACTGTTTAACGATTTAATGATTTAATTTATGATCCACAGACAATTGATCATATACCGTTATATATTTCAGTATATAACAATATACGTACATTATATTCCTTTACGGTTACCATTATGTTACAATTTTTTCTTGTCTGCTCTTGCAGCTCGTCATTTGTTATTGATAAATGGATATTGCTTCGAATTGACTCTCTTAAATCATAACCCATGTATTAGGAAGTTGGATACATTTTTACGCCTGGTGTTTTATATTACCGTATTAAAGGTTATTCTCTTTTTTCACATGTTATTTGCTCTTTCATGCCACGAATAGAATTTATGTCAGAATTTCTTGAATCCTGTGGAAATCGATTAATGCGTACAATGTGGAGTAAAATTTGCGATCGCTATTTATAACCGTTGATAATATGTAAGTATTGTGAAAGTTTGTTTAAGAAAAGTGCAGTTATCCTTTAAAAGCTCAAACTCTTGAAAAACGTATTATGCAATACATTGATAATTATTTTGTTCCGTACAAAATATTTTGTTTCCAGCCATTGATATTTGTGCAAATCGGACAAATACAGAATTTGTTTACTTTATGTACATATTTGTTACTTGGCAACATGACAACACAAATGTTAGGATTAACATTTCCTTACTACAATTACTACTGTACTACTACTACTGCTGCTACTACTACTACTACTACTACTATTACTACTACTACTACTACTACTAATAATAATAATATACTAATACTAATAATAATAATTACAAAACTTCCATTGGTCAATATCCTCGAAAATAAAAGAGCCCAGTAGCGTGTCTAATACATGGGTGGGGCAAACTCATAGTCAAGGTACAATCCAAAGTTCATAAATAACTGATCAGAGGAAGTAGAAAGTTAGGAAGGATAATCAAGTCTGAAAATGTTCGTTTTCAGATGGTGACGGAAATAAACCATGTTATTTGATGACGTAACATGTCCAGGGAGTGTATACCAAAGAGTAAAGACAGCAGCTAAAACACACGAGCCCAGAATAAAATTTAACCCGGGGAACAAACAACAACTGAAAACCAGATATCCGGAAGTCTGTGAGGTTGTGTGCTAGTGAAAGCATGGACAATAGATAAGAAGGTTCTTCAGAAGAAAGAGTTTGATAGTCAATGGTGCAGAGTTTAAAAATGATGGGAGATTGAAAAGTGAATCAGTGAAGATATTTCAAGAGTAAGACATAATGTGCAAACGGAGTAGCCCGAGTAATAACTATAGCAAGAAGTTTTGAACACACCGAAGTTTTTGAATATCCTGATATCCGATGCTATAAAGAAGATAATTCCAATAATTAAGCCTATTAGTAATGAGCCCTGTAGCAAGGAGCTTCGTGACTGAAGGAGAATATAGCGAAGGTGAAGAAAATGGTACAAGCAGCAGTGTATTCTAAAATTACAATCGCTATCAAATGTAACACCACAATTATGTACGTGTCTGATGGTGTGATGTTATGTCGAAAGATTTGTGTAGGGAAGAAACGAGCAAATTCACTGCGTTATCCGGATGTACCAATTATCATGAAATCTGTTTTGTTGGAACTGAGCCTAAATCTACTGTTTGTCATCGAGCCAGATATATAACCGAGCCAGTCAGATAGTTGTTTTAGAGAAAGATCAGTATCTGCTGTAGATAAAGATATGTATAATTGGGTGGCAGCTGCATTTAAATCTAATTTGTGACAATAAATAAGAGAGCTTAGTATATAGAGCAACCAGCAGTAACCAGTAGCTGTCCAAAACAGATTCATGGGGAACACCGCAAAATAAAGGCATTGCCTTTAAAAACAGCTTTAATGATTGAAACCTATTTAATTAGAATGATGGGATCCAAGTGAGTATTGTGCCCCATTTGCCATATACATCAGAGAGGCGATCTAGAAGAACAGAATAATTAATGGTGTCAACACATGCAGATATATCTAATAGTGTTATCGCTATACATTTCCTGTGTCCATATTTAGAGATATGTCGTTGTGAGCTTTCAGTAGAGTTGTTTGTTAAGAGTAAAAGTGTTTGTCATCAGACTGAAAAAAAAGTAGATAAATGATTACAGTTTAAGTGAACGTTCAAACGACTGGATCAATCAATCAAGAAATGTTCTATCTCATGTAGACTTCTGATCAGATGGTATATAACTGTCTGAAGTCGAGCTCTATATGTGTGTATGTGTGTTTGTATATATATATATATATATATATATATATATATATATATATATATATATATTTTTGTGTGTGTGTGTGTGTGTGTGTGTGTGTGTGTGTCTGTGTGTGTGTTTTAGGGTACATATAAAGAGGCAACAGACACAGAACATCAACATTGCTAAACATCCTTCGAGACCTACCTCCATAAATCTAAATACAAATACAACTATACATAAATTAATCTAAAAATAAAATGTACCATACCTCCACATATTGATAGATGTGTGCGTATACCTAAGCATGTGTCTGGTCTTCTCATCAGCCTGTGGCAACCAGCTAATTCGGTTTCGTACGCGACAAATATGTCACGCCCACAGAAAAGCGGCTACATGCAGGCTACGTACAACAAGCGGAAGCACGTAAAAAACAAACCATTTGATATCACAGCTCGCATCAAACAACACGTGCGTGTAGTTCAATGGTGACTTGCTACATACATATCATAACTATTTTGACACCACAGTTTACCTTCAACAGTGATTTTCTGTGGTTCCAAAAAAAAACCAACCTGTATATAAAACATTTCAGCACCTCAGATGCTAACCTCAGCTTTATTCTGGGTTCGAATAACTAAATAAATCCTACCTATATGAACCATGTATCAAAACTAGTCCGACTGGTATGGCGTCGAAGTTCTTCTCCTTATAAAATTGAAAACAAACAAGTAATCTTCTAACGTTTCTTGTCATTTATACAAAGTGTATTGGCGAATTAGAACAGGAGAATAAATGGAATGTTGGAGATGGGTTAAAAGCTTTTATGATATGTCTCTGGTTAGATAGTTTACCACATCCTATAACATGGTTGCCATCCCTTCTTTATATGTAGATATGTAGTTTTGGCTAAATATTCCGGTTCCATGTAAGTTAAAATAATAATAAAAATAATAATAATAATATTATTATTATTATTATTAATTCTGTATTTTCTGCTATATTGGCTGAAGTTTACACATTTATTGGTGTTTATTCTGAAATAACACACAATATAAATATATATATATATATATATATATATATATATATATATATATATTTATATATATATATATATATATATATACATATATATTTATATTATAATGAGACCTTTTATATTATTACATTATC
The DNA here is from genome assembly GCA_025642065.1 of Paralvinella palmiformis. Classification (NCBI taxonomy): domain Eukaryota; kingdom Metazoa; phylum Annelida; class Polychaeta; order Terebellida; family Alvinellidae; genus Paralvinella; species Paralvinella palmiformis. Next base: position 122,362 of record JAODUP010000787.1, on the reverse strand, counting down.
CTGTCTTACTATGATTTGTGTCCAGCAAGATCACTATATGTTTGTCTGAAGGGGATATTGGCGTCTTTGTTGCTTCACAGGTATCGTGGTTAGCAATATAACTTTATTACTGGCCTGGGAATATCTCCCTGATATGTTTTATATTTCACTCCGCAGCATTAACCTTTGACGTATTGCGACTCTATTAGCTTACCATGAGGATACAAGTGGCCGGAAAATAGTATCAATTATTCTACAGTTGCTTGTTTAGTAACACACTTGTATAATACAAGAATAAAATGTAAGGTGTGTTTTGATGAAGTAAAGATATTTATATAAATTATTTTATATAGTTATTTATGGGTCTTATACAATGAATTGTTTGACGGTAATAATTGTAGCATTAATTGATTAATTTGTTGCAACTATTCTGCAATTTACACAGTTAAATACTTAACTGTTATGAATAAACTAATTATTGGGAAATATGTATATACCTATGTAAGGGTTAATGTTAAACAATGTATATGCAATAACAGCGAATGAAACATGTTAAGCTTACAAGTTTGTATGATGGAAATGCTTTATCATCAGGTACGAAATCATCAGTCGGAACTCTCTATCATAAATGTTTTGTACCGTGTTTTAATTTATTATTGAGTGAATCACGAAATATATATTTGTCTTCAGTCATTGTGTGAAAATCAGATAATGGCTTAGATATGTAGCAATTTCATAACCTCCATTTATTGTGTTTCATTTGCCAGATATTATAATAAGCTTCTTATTACTGCCTCCTTGCAGTCTTCACTCGTTGTACTTCTAGAAATAAATATCTTTGTAATTATCCGCTAGTTACGATTCTTGTAATGCATGTTGTCGCTAACAGTATATATTTATGCTGATGTACTTTCATACTGCTATATAAATCCTTTTTACATACACGTAGCATTTGAAATCCCCAAAATATGATTAATTGTCATATAAATATTGGGATTTCTATATAATACTTAGTCTATGTAAGCTTGATTGATTGGTATTATATTAAATAGCTTAAAATAGTTATTGTACCATCTATCATATATATATATATATATATATATATATATATATATATATATATATATATATATATATATATATATATATATGCATACTTTTCACATAAAATTATAATGTCAGTCTGAAAGATATCAACTGACATATTTTGCATGACATTTTGTGCAAATATTTAGTTAAATCGGCTAATGGAAAAACAGATTGAGGGTTTAAAATTATATTTGACATCAGATGAAAAATAACCCACCCTTCAGCTGCAGTCAAATATAATTTTAAACCCTCAATCTGTTTTTTAATCTTTAACTTAGGTGGCACTTACACGTATACTTCCGATCATCAATAGTTGATATATATTTATAATGACTTTTTAAGTTTTGTAGTTCAAATATTAATAATTAATATAATTTTTTTAATATAATGCTAGCTACTTCTTCGAGATAGGAATAATAATTCTGAAACTTTGATATAAACCCCAATTTGATCTATTGCCACGCCATATATCCCAGATGTGACATGCGCCGCTACTTTGATACGAAAATATACCACAATAATCGCTAAATGGATTGGTTGTTCTCACCTAACCAATAATTGTAAGCTGTGTCAAAAGATGTTTACGGTTTTTTACAATAATTCAATTAAAAAACGACCAAGGCATAATTGATTAATTGATTAATTGCAATATCGGGATATCAACCACGACATTTTTATTATTCCATAATTGACGGTGAAAACGATATTATTGAAATGTATTTTTTTATGTTGGCACGGTTGATTGCCTCAAAGGGTAACTAAATAATTAATTCATTATTTACATACAATTGAATTGTTTTAATTACCTTTATAAAAATAATATTTAGGGTTGTTCAAATAAAATAATAATGCACTTATTCGTAGCGTACCTATCAGACATATTTTCAGCGAAAGAAGATAAACAAGTGTCCATTCATGAAATGATAGCTTTAAAATTAATAGCAACTACTATGATGCTCATTATTGAAGGAATATCAACACAAAGCCTTAAAGATAAAATCAGAATATATTTTGATTGTCCATTGACTAACACCCGTACTTAGTGAGTACATATCATTATTTGGTGATGAATGGGAATTAGATTGACTTAATCAAAATTCTTATGTCAAGGCATCACTGTCGGAGTGGTCGTTAAATTGCTGATGTTGAAACGAAGCAGACTATAAATTAGAACGTTTAGAACATTAGGGAATGTTAAAAATATGTATATCATGTACTCTATTTCGTGCTGCTTCCTCGGAAGTAATGCTTATTCTAAAAATAGATCACGTTAAATAGGTTTCCGTTATGTTTGCTCCAGCAACTCATAAAAAATCGGATTTATAATTTAATCGTACTAAAGTGAGTAATCAAAACAGATGACTGTAATATTTTTTATTCATTCATACGTCGGTGAGTTAGTACGTTGATTAATAACGCATCCATAAATGATTCAAATAACAAGGACTCATATTGAAAAACACCATTGAGACAACAAGAAAACACAAAATCATGCCATCTTCGTTTTACCATTAAATGTATTATAATAAAATTCGGGTCAGTCCTCAGTAAAAATAGCGTGGATCTTTATTATCAAATATTTTGAGTTATTTTCAGCAATTGGCAGATTCGTAACCTTGTTTTTTGATAATGAGTATATACATAACATGCTCATACTTAAAACACGTCTAAATTAAGAACTATGTTATTGTGACTGCAACATAGTTTACGTTCTATGGCTCTATTAAGGTCATTATATTATAAATTAATTAGTTTATTGCAATATTGCCATTGCAAAATATTATTATTATTATTATTATTATTATTATTATTATAATCATTATTTTATAACTATTGTTGCTACTGCTGTTGTTTTGATTTTCCGTTATAAAGGATATTTATTGATAATCCAATATAATATTCAAGTCATATCCACTAGATGTTTGTCTATTGGTGAGCAGTTTGTGCGCTGGTAATTCTTTATGCGCTTAAAGCAGTGTTTATGTGTGTGTATGCTGGTGATAAGCGGTTTAAGATCAACCTTTCCAGAGCACATTTTGGAAATCAGAACAGAAAGATGAGATGGAAATTCCCTCATGCTAGTGCCTTACGTTATGCTATATTCCCACAAGGTTATTGAACTTTGAACTAATTATTACAATAAATAAACTACTAGCCCAAAAGGTACAACACTTTTGGTAACATTTATTTTATTCTAATTTAAGACAATATTTTGTAATTCCCTTTAACTTTTCTCATTGTTGTTGTATATTTACTTGTACCGAACACTTAGTGTTGATATTATATTTTCTTTCGTTCAACATAGTGTCCAAATTCGTTTATTGATTAACTGGACAAATGGAGGATAAATTGAATGTTTGTTCGTTGACAAATGTGACATATACGTTAAGGGGGTGCCATATCAGTTTGTTTCAATACGAAATGATCAACAAGTTTCATTCTTGGAAGATACCAAGAAAGTTCCAGTAATCACAAATATTTCCTATATTAATTTATGAATACAGCAGAATGTAATCCAAAGAATTCTCGGTCTAGATAATGAATCTAAAAAGTAATATCTTCCACTAATGTTATAATTGAAATAAATTATGTATTATTTTATTAGAGTACCTTTAATCAATATATTTTATACTGTGATTAGAAATCGAAACCATTGCCGTTGTCCTAATATCATATTACATAATTGCCGCCTTTGATTTAACACAGAACATAATCTTGAGCCGGGTGTCTATGATTATTTCCTGGTTATCGTTTAAAATTCATTTACAATTAATTTTACTCTGTTATTCGTTTAAAAAGAACAATTCATGATTTATTTTTCTTGGTGTTGTTTCCCTTAGCACATACATTCTATAGCCTTATGCTTTACAGCGTAGGACTCAGTTCCTATAGTATCGTGGGTGCTATGTCGAAGTTTGGAATCCGGGTATGGAACAACAGTGGGAGAATGTCTATCAACCAGCTAGGCAACTGGTGGGATATTCTCGTACAAATATGTCATCTGTGGTAAATTCTCCATTTCCTTAGAATTAGTCCTCGTGATGAAGTAATAAGTTTTATACCATATATGTATTTTTAAATTCCGGTAGGTAGCCACTTAAGAATGTGTCACTTTATACATTTCTGCGGGTTGTGATAATATATTTGACTCAAATGTCATGTTTAGAAAATTTGACTCTGCTCGAAGTTTATCTCAACTTAATAACTAGAATAATGACTTTTGAACGCAGGATCTTAACGGGGTAAGTAACTGAAAATAATATATATATATTCACATAAGTTAGTAATAATCGTTTCTCTTCACAGTTCAAATCTTGGATAGATTTTCAAAGCCGAAATTGGAATTGTAGTTAATTACTTGAAATTATGAATAAATCAAAATTTACTTATTTAAGGAGTTTTGGTCTTCTGGTGGTTTGGTTTTGTAATTAAAACTGTATAATTTGTAGTATTAAAAGAAATACTGAAAAATCGGAAACTTAATTCATCCAAATATGAAAGCATAAACAAAATAAAATCAATTTGGATAATGTTGATAGTGTTTCAGGATGAAACAAAATGAAAGAACTCGATATATTGCATTCGTCAAATTGGCTAATATCGGAATAACTAATAATGAAGCAACAGATTGTTTGAATTCCTATCAGGTTAAAAATGCTAATAGGCATTATTGTTGTTGAGGCTTCCCAATGAAAACACTATTATTGAATGGCTAATAGACCGTTTGCAATAGTGATGTTCACTAATATGAAAATCTTCGCTGAGTTCAAACACTCCTCGCTGCCAATAACGAGCATTTAACCAATACAAATGAAAATAACCAATCAATAATTTCAGAAATACAAAAATAAATTCCGATAGAGTATGATAATTTCATGAATGGTTGATGCAGTTTTAGCTTATATTTCACACGTTAACAATCGTGTTGCATGTTGGGCGTGTCACAGTAGCCACCTTTGATGTAAGACGTAATGTTGTAGTCAAAAGGAGGGAAGTGTGAAAAATCAGATTGACTCGAAGGAGAAATATGATCCAGTAGTACTCTATCTGTTGTGTAAAACTGGTTATTATCTATATTCTAATTATTGAACCTATTATGTAATATCAACAAGACCACTAGTTATGCTTATCTTACATAAACTACCAATAACGACTGCACCTTTTACGGAAAATACCATGTGATAGATATGTCTTGTGAATTGTATAATGTTTTGGCTTTTCTTGTTCCACGTGGCATATATAGTATAGGTTAGCTGATTGATGCTTACCTAGTAATATTGGCTACGCGTTTCGAATTCATTCAATAAATAAGAAAAACCTTCGGCAAGAATATTCAATATCGCGGATGTATTTTCGAAAATAGGAGAAAATAGATAATTGTTTTTCTAATCCCCCACCCCAAAATTCCCCATAAAGCCGAAACATTTAGCAGTGAAAAGATATAATAATTTGTTTACCAGAACATTTAGGTGTTTCTTTTATTAAATTAAGATAAATTACACTGCAAATAGGTGAACAAATTAAATATCTCTGGAGATGTTCATACAAAGTCTTTCGTTTCTGTGGTTCAATGATTAACTGATATATATTCTAGATAACTACTCTGAAATTGAAGTTTGCAGTAAGGAGCAATGTTCAGTGATTCTAGGTTCTATAAGGGTGTTTAGATTTGTGTATTTCTGTGTGTCAGTGATTTTATATATATATATATATATATATATATATATATATATATATATATATATATATGTTGTGTGTGCGCACACACGTGTGTGTGCATATGCGTGTATGCGTGTATATTCGTATGGGTCTTTCCAATCAAAAGAAAAATAAGAAGAAACTGTTATTTGAATTATTTCGAGAGATAATAGTGAACAGTAATGTTAATCCAAGAGCAACTGACAGTATACACTTAATACTATATATTTGAGTTGACTGATTCATTGAACTCTATTAGATAGTCAGGTTGGAGCGAGATTTGATGGTAGACATAAGTAGAGACACGATAAAGATAATACATTCCTAGTAATTAGCAACCTTACTTGATAGGGTTTTTCTATAATTAAGGTATTAATCCAGATTTAGTAGTATTAATCCAGATTTAGTAGTATCTGGTAACTGGGTGATATTTCTTCAGATATTAAATAAGCGGATTTGCTATATTGTGTTCTGGGTTTAGGAATTTAACAATTTGATTCTAGTTATAACATTAGTGACCGGCTGTAAAGTATTAAACGTAAGGTTGTCTTATGAAATATGTAGGCAAATGATAGGCTAAATGGTCCATTCTACTTCCTTGTCGAATGAGCTGAAATGAAATATGTTTGGCCAATCAAGCGAACATACAAGTGGGTGTCATTGGTATGATATAAAATGTACTTAGAGTGATCATATTTGGATTAGATGCTTCTATCATGGATCAGCATAATGCTAACTAAACAGTCGTTATATGAATGCTATTGCTATGGTGTTCGTATAAGCTCTCATTAGATGTCTATCTTCTATATGCACTGGGGAGCCTCCATGGTCTACCTGGTTGTGCGTTGGATCACATGTCACTACCACTTGAGTTCGAACCTCGGTGTGGGCATATCTAAAGGGTGTTTCATCTTTGACTTCGCTTCTTTACCTATGTTTCTCGGCCGAATTAACTTGCCATGTGCACAAACGTAGCCGTAAAACATCAATCATATATGTGTACTGTTGTTAGAGGAAGGCGCGGTAAACATATAAGACTTTTATTGGTGGGATAGTTTTCAAAACACTAAAGAACACGCATTTCTATACTTCACCTTCTTCTTTTTATGCATACAGAACACATCAATTAGCCTTTATTACTGCTGTTATCTATGCCATCTTTTAACTTAGGTATAACTCTAGTTCTTTGTTATTAGTGTGTACGACACTATTATGTTGTGATGTTGTGATGTTTATGATATTTTGCTGACCTGGTTTTTAAATAATCAAGTATGATGTATGTAGCCAATCAGGAAGTTTATTCAAAATAACTTATTTAAATGTTAATTCAAACGCTGAAATATGTATGTGTTTGTACCTAAGACATAGCTGATAGCTTTAAGAAGTAGCATATTGTATCATTTTAATAGAGAATTGTCTTCACTGACTGTTAGTGAAAGTTTATTTAACATAAGTAAGGCAGATATTGCTATGATATTTGATACAAAATCAAGGGGTTTAACATATATTCTTAACCTACATCGAGAAAATTTACTTAACAAATCGTGATATATGAATATCTGTTTATTTCAACATAATAATATTCATATTCAGAAAAAGTGCAGTAAACAAAGGCTAACGTGCTCACGCAAATACAAACATGCATGTATACAAACATAAACACACATACAGACACCCAAACAGACACATACTCACACATACTCACACACACACACACACACACACACACACACAAACACACACACACACATACACACACACACATACACCCATGCACAGTCAAATACACAAACACACACACTAACACACACATATACACACACAAACACACACTCACACACATACACACACACACACATACGAGTAGGTATAGTGTTTATTGGATTTGTATGTTTATGAGGTATTTGACCTTCCAGTAAATATCACAAGGCATATTATACTGCGGTTGAGAAAGTTCCGTTTTCTATGCGTGGGGACTATATTCCCGGTCCCTGCACCAAGAAAAGTTGATCTAGAGCTGTATAATCCATGTACTATTTGCGTCTTTGGAGGGAAGCCGTTTAAATGTTTGGCCTGGTTATCCAGCATTTAAATGACTGTAGCAGGCAGAGTACGCTCTTAAAGCATTATAAGTACTCCTGACTCAGGAATAGAAACACTGCATCGCATCTCGAGCGCTGGCATTGGACACAGTTCGCGCGGTTGGTGTGTTTTATATAACAACTTTAGTTGGATATAAAATTCACCTTGGTTGTATGTGGGAATAGAATTACCTTTCCTAGGTCCAGCTATGTCCAGTTTGTATCATGACATTCAAGATTAGCTCTAATCTGCTTGTCATAAATAACATTTAAGAACTACAATAGTTATAATAGCAGATGTTAGGTCAGGTTTGAAAATGATAACATAGTTCAAACAGTATCGAAGCTATGACGCGCTAATACGGTCTGCTTCAGCGCAGATGTCAGTCTTTTAATAGCAATTAAGATAAACAGTTTTAATAGTAGTCGCTTCATGACGCCTGCCCGTTGTAAAAACTGATCTTTGAAGACAGTGACAATTGGGTTATATAGTGTATATAGTATTGCTTTGAGGAAAGATACAGCAATTGAAAAATAGCTATAAATAGGGCTGCTTAGATAATTAAGCTAAACATTCTCACTACTGCCGTGATCTGACTTGGGTGTTCTACTCCCAAACTGCACGGCTGTATGTGATTCGCATTTTGATTTTGCTTGGCGGCTTAAGAACTGGTGAGACATTATACATGTCTCAGCAAGAAAAGTCGCCACTCTGGATTCAGTCCCCTGAAGAAACGTCCAGAGTTTGAATTTACAGTTCGAGATTCTCTGTGCCTGTGCCTTATTATACACAGCTAAAAAACACAGACACACACACACACACACACACACACACACTCACAAGCACATATACGTACACCCATGCACTGTCAAATACACACACACACACACACATGCACACAAACACACACACTCACACACATACACACACATACACACACACACACACATATATATTTATATATATATATATATAATGATATGATATTCTTCACTTATTCCACTTGTCGGGAGTGTTCTTGTTATATTTCGTATTATCCAGCGCTTACCACTTAGCAAATTATAATACTATCTACCTTTAAATGAATAATTACAGCTTTAAATGTAAATGCACATTCAATCGAAAATAAATGTTCATTGCAACATTGCACCAGGACATAGGTTTAAGATGAATGGCTAAAAGAGTTTTTTTTCTTCTAAATGGATATCAAAAGCTTTCTCGTGTGATCTTTCAGCAGCATGCTAAGAATAACATAAATAAACGGTATGTTCATACTACTACACTACTACTGCTACTACTGCTACTACTACTACTACTACTACTGCTACTATTAATACTACTACTATTACTACTACTAACAATAATAATAATAATAATGATAATATACTGCTAATACTGCTGCTGCTTCTACAACTACTACTAAAGTGGCCCATTATGCCTATTATGTTCACATAAATGGCCGTAAAACACCAATCATAACCATCATCATCATTATCATGAATGATGACGATTGATGTTTTACGGCCACTTTTGTGCACAAGGTAGGCTAAATGGGCCGAACGAGCTCCAAAGGTAATGAGACGAAGTGAAAGACGAAATAACCTTCAGATATTCCCAAGTCGGGATTCGAACACTGGTGGTAGTGATCTGTGGTCCAGCACGCTACGCTAGACCATGGAGGCGCCCTCATTATCACGAATACTACTAGTACTAATAGTACTGTGCTACTACTATTATTACCACTACTACTACAACTTCTACTTCTACTTCTACTACTTTCAATAATAATCATATACATATCCCTTATTAAATTTCATGAGACAACACATTTCTGAGATTTATTCGGAAGCTTTATAAGAAAATGGGAAATGCTATATTAAATGGACAATCGCTATATCATGTTAGCCTGTATCCAGGTCACGGCAGTGGTGAGCCTCGTCATAGGTCAGAAACAACCCTTCAAGTACTTTACCTAATACATCAAATCTGTCTCTGAACTTAGAGAAAAGTATATTATTCTCCACTGTAGGAAATGCGGAATACAAGGCCTCAAAATGCTGGTTTATATTGTTTAGGGAAATCCTAATAACATTTGTGTTTAATCCAAACCTAGACTGTTTCAGTGCTATGATAAAGTTATTAGCACACATACTTATCTATTAAGGTTATTATTCAATAAATATTTGTTTTGATGGGAAAACAAATGCCTTTTTGCGCTGTTCCATGAACAGGTTGATTTGATGAAATGTCTGCATTTATTTAGAAAAGTACAACCGAAAATTAGTTTCATTTGAATGGCTTTATAAATGAATATTTGATCACCTTTTTAGCATTTTTGTAAGATGCTCAAATGTATATTTTATCGATATTTTAACTTCTTTCATTATTTTGGCATTCTGTGATAAACAGGTAAAAGGTAGCCAACATTATATATAGTTAATATGCTTGGACAGAGGTCGTTATTAAGCCAATGGGCAATATCATTGTAAGAATTAAAACTATTTAGAAAGACAGTCTAATTTGTGTCTATTAATCTAATCACATCACTGAATGTTGTCCTTTCAGCGTCTTTACATGTTTAAAACTATCTTTATTTCGGATTACTCTGATATGGTAGATGCATAGATAGCTATTACCTTGCATTTTACAAATCTCTAACATTTTGTGACAAATTTAAAAATAGATCCTGATCCAGACGCTTTTGCCATACCTCCCGTGTCTATTTGTAGACCGAATATTCTTAATTTAATATGCTTATGGGCATCTTCTTGTTGCTTCCTCTGTCCTTCGAGATATATACTAATTTAAATTATATTTGAATGAACATGGTATTTGAACATACCACCTTAGATAGCTGCCTCTTTGTCAGTATCATTTATGGATCAATTACTACATGTAAATATCCAGATTGACAAGAAAATCCATCTTTTCTGGTATTTAAATATTTCTCTCCATTCCTGAATGAGCTGAGATTGACTTATCTAAGATATAAGTTACACATTTCTTTGATATTTGCATCCTTCTGTCAATCCCAATATATTCTGAGATAGCATACATTTAACGGATGACCAATATTCATAGTGACAGAGTCAACAATTGTGACTCTTTCTGAGTCTTTATTTAGGTGAAATTACTAGATTAATAACTACGTGATAATTAATATACATATAGAATCTATACATTCAATTTTGATAATTATTAGCCCAATCATCACTTATTAATTTACATATTTTTCGACTTTTTGAAAGATGTATTGGAACTTCATCTAAATTTCTTATATTTAATATATTCATATACATATTTTTCGGCCTGTTCTTTTTAAATTATATCCAGAATATAATTAAAAACAGCTTAGCACACTGAATTGTTTCATATATGTCAATTTCTTACTACATTCCTAGTATCATTCATCCATTCAGCCAGCAATCGCTAAGAATTGGAACAAATATATAAACTGTCAAGAAAATATTGTGATTTCAATGTTATGGCTGTTTCATATAAATTTATATATAAAAATAAATATATATATATATATATATATATATATATATATATATATATATATATATATATATATATGTGGTTTGTGGTGCGAACCGTGAATTAAAACCCCTGGACGTTTCTTCAGGGGATGAATCCAGAGTGGGACTTTTTCTTGCTGAGACATGTGTAATGTCTCACCAGCCCCTAAGCCGCCAAGCAAAATCAAATACGAATCACCTACAGCCGGGGGTTTAAAAAAACCAAGTCAGATCACGGCAGTAGTGAGAATGTTTAGCTTAATTATCTAAGCAGCCCTATTTATAGCTATTTTTCAATTGCTGTATCTTTCTTCAAAGCAATATTATATAAACCATATAACCCAATTGTCACTGTCTTCAAAGATCAGTTTTTACAACGGGCAGGCGTCACGAAGCGACTACTATTAAAACTGTTTAGCTTTATTGCTATTAAAAGACTGACATCTGCGCTGAAGCAGACCGTATTAGCGCGTCATAGCTTCGATACTGTTTGAACTATGTTATCATTTTCAAACCTGACCTAATTTATGCTATTCTAACTATTGTAGTTCTTAAATGTTATTTATGACAAGCAGATTAGAGCAAACTCTTGAATGTCATAGACAAACTGGACATAACTGGACCTAGGAAAGATGATTCTATTCCCACATACAACCGGTGAATTATATATCAAGAAACTTGTAGAAAAACACCAACGCGCAATTGGTCCAATGCCACCGCTCGAGATGCGATGCAGTGTTTCTATTCCTGAGTCAGGAGTACTTATAATGCTTTAAGAGCGTACTGTGCCTGCTACAGTCATTTAAATGCTGGATAACCAGGCCAGACATCTAAACGGCGTGCCTCCAAAGACGCAAATAGTACATGGATTATACAGCTCTAGATCAACTTTTCTTGAATGCAGGGACCGGGAAATATGGTCTCCACGCATAGAAAACGGAACTTTTCAACCGCAGCATAATATGCCTTGTGATATTTGCTGGAGGGTCAAATACCTCATAAACATACAAATCCAATAAATACTATGACCTACTCGTCACTATTATAACAATTTACATCGGCGCTTTAGCAGACCGTTATGGCGGAATTGCCGTTCTATATATTAACATTTTCAAATCAGACCTAATGTCTGCTATGCAAACTATAATTATAATATAGGGGTTTTATTAATGACAAGGAGACTAAAGTTAGCCTTGAATGTCATAGTACAGACTGGACATAACTGGATCTAGGAAAGATAATTCTATTCCCACAAACAACCAAGGTGAATTATATATACAAGTAAACTTGTTATATAAAACACACCAACCATGCGAACTGTGTCCAATGCCAGCGCTCGAGATTCGATGCAGTGTTTCTATTCCTGAGTCAGGAGTACATGCTTTAAGAGCGTACTGTGTCTGCTACAGTCATTTAAATGCTGGATAACCAGGCCAGACACTTAAACGGCGTGCCTCCAAAGACGCAAATAGTGCACGGAATATACAGTTCTAGATCAACTTTTCTTAGAACGCATGGACCTGGAAACATACAGTCTCCACGCACAGAAAAAGGAACATCTCAACCGCAGCATAATATGCCTTGTGATATTTGCTGGAGGGTAAAATACCTCATAAGCATACAAATCCGATACATTCTATGACCTACTAACCCTTTATTTTATACATGTATATATATATATATATATATATATATGTGTGTGTTTGTGTGTGTGTGTGTGTGTGTGTGTGTGTGTTATGTATTAAGTGATTATGACATTATGTAGATATCATTTGTCCTAAACAGCGTACACAAATGTTAAATTATCTCTGGTTCATGTTAACCAAATTGAAGAAAAAATTATTTTTTTCACTCACGAAATGGAAATAATATGTTAATTATCTTTCTTTGTATTAGCGTCGTTTGAATCAGCGAAAAATTCATTGGAACTGAGAATCGAAGTGATTGGCTCATAAACACATATTAATTTAATGACATTCATTAAATAATGCATGCCGTGATTTACAACTGAACATAATATTGAGACGTTAGTTTAAGATTATTCTCTGGTTATTATCTGTCCATCCATGTTTCCTTTCGTTTGGTGTCGTTATCATTTAGGAACACCTTCTGGGACGAGAACTACAGGTTTCTGCAAGAATGCATGAAGGCCATTACAATTTGTAATGTAACACCTTTCTCATAATAGCCACAGGTATTATAGTCAAATTATGGAAAAATAAAGGTCTTTAGAAATTCTTACTATGAATCAACTGAAATACCCATTACAGGAGGCGTGCTAGCTATTGGACAACAACCGATGCCTGTAAATGTTTTCCCCGTCGCACAATTGTTCGATGGTTAATTGCTCAAATCTCTAGGAAAACAAAACCTTCATTTAGTTACACATAAAATTCATCTCTGATGTACGACTTGGCTGATGGATAAGAAAGTCATTTTGCATGGCACGAGTAGGCTTTATACTGATTTCAGCGTTAGATGAAATATAGGTTATATTTGTACCTTATACTGCCAATTATTGTTTTGTTTTTTATGACTTATTGGCTAAATAACCTAACCCCTAATATGCAGCAAAATAAATTGCTTTCTTATATCTTCCATCGCATACAAATACACACACACACACACACTCGCACACACGCACACACATGTACATAAACACTCACACACATACATCCATATACATTCACACACACAAACACACACACAAACACACACACACATACATACATTCACAAACACATACACACAAACACACACACACACACACACACATATATATATATATATATATATATATATATATATACGCATACACACACACACACATATATATATATATATATATATATATATATATATATATATATATATAAATAGAGAGAAAGAGAGGGATATATATATAGAAGCAGACATATACGCACACGCACACAAATATCGTCATATACAAAATAATGCACTCAAATACGTAGGTTCATGCATAAAACTATCGTTAATAATAATTTTACAAAATTAGAGAACAGACATTTAAGATATGCTCACAAATCTATTGCCAATGTATTACTAAGAGACATGCTAAAGTATTCAGTGTAATGGCAATTATTTAACAAATGCTTGTCGTATATATATATATATAGTTGAAATAGTATGTGCCTACGCTGATATGTTACGAACTAGTCATTTCCCTGGCTGTGGGCATACGTCCGCCTGAAATATGAAATAATAAGGCCGCTTTATAAGTTATTCTGCAAAGAGTGCCATCCACAAATAATCTCTGTTTCCGGACAAAATTAGTAAGTTGTTTCCGTTTAAAATTTATGTTGAACAGGAATTTTTTAATTATCAGAAAATTACATAATTGTAACTGCAAAGAATATAAAATAATCACAGGCTGTGAAAACGCATACGCATTAATAGATGATATATTACCCTCCACATCTGCCGACAAATATTTGATCATAAGTCAGATAATGGATTACAATGCTAGGAACAGAAGTGAGCTTCGTATAATTTGATTTTGGTAAACCAAAATAATCATAATGTGTGCTTTCTGTTATTTTATTTTGTTGATGGTATTTTAGATAAAAGACTTTAAGATGATTAAGAAGACGGTGTAGAGCGTATGTTATTCGTATAGAGAAAGAAGGGCAAGAACAATATGGCATATTCTTAGTAAACACTAGTTTTCATTTGTTATCTAAAGCTACAACTGAATTGGCAATCTTGAGTTTAGTCAGTTATTGGGCAGAATATTCAGAATAACCTATCAAATTAATTAATAAGCAAATCCAAAATCAATCAGTGTTATGAATCAATCTCAAAATTGATGTGTATTGTTCCCATTATACCTACGCACCTAAGATACACTATCTTTACATCATACATATTTTTTGCTATCTTGTTGATTATTATTTAGTGTATAAAATCAGTCACCATTTAGGTAAGATGTGCGAATTTGTTTGTTTTGTTGTTCGGGTAGAATCCCCGGGCTGTCGCGTATTCGGCACAGCCTCAACGTTCGAGTGGTTGAGAAACTCCTCCCCCACCACTCACAGGGGAGCAGTACGGAAAGATGGAGCCGAAATACCCTGAGGGTGGTCACTGCCAGGGTTTTTATCGTCCCCCTTTATTTTAAATAATTCAGTGGAGACGGCAGCACCGTTTAACGTGGTCAGCCACCTAACGATATTGTGAGCCGAAAAATTAATCTCTGTAAAAGATTCCACCTCGCGGGATTCGAACCTGTGACCGTTGGCACCAAGTGCCGGGTGCTTAACCACTAGGCCACTGGAACTCACCTGCGAATAAACACTCCCGCAGTTATATCTTGTTTCTAGTTAAAAACTGATTTGGTGTCACACTAGTCTTCATGTCCTTCCTTCCTGGGTTTCGTCTATGATCTAATTATTAATGGTGTTGCTTTGTCAGTAGATCGATTACAAAGCAAATATGATTGGTAGGACTGTTATTTATAGACATCAGCAGTTTATTGATGTAATTTAACTGATAATCTGTGTCAATAATTATGTTTAATAACCAGACAACCACCCAGGCACCTAATACTGTTACACACTTTAATAATAGACGTACAATATTTTTCCAAGTGCGTACCAGTTCATTATGATTCTTGCTCGTCCTCTCTTACAAGTCGCAATTTGATGCCGATCAAAAAGGCCAATGCACTCTTTAATATGCCATAAATCATAAACGTAATAACATTTAGCACAATTTTTTTCTTGTGGGGTTGGATGTAAAAGAGTTAAACATTGTTCTCTTTTTCTCATCTTTCGTACTATCTAAAGCCATGTAAAAAATTCAGTCGATTATTGTTTAAGACTATGGAACATGATTAATCCCTAAACTGTCCAGTACAAATTGTAAACTGGTTTAGACAACAGAGTAAATTATACTTACTATAAATTTGTTTGTAATGTTTGGGCAGTGAAAGTTGTGAAGTTACTTAGATATATCCGAGAATAATTGGAGATTCATCCTTTAACTTCATAAAACTCTTGCAATATGCATTGTATATTAAGCTGATAACTTCTTATTTATTGCTATGCCAAATAAGTCTTAATATAAGATTTTGATGTGGTTGTTGAGACATAGTCTATTTACAGTTGATAAAAAATAATAGACTTGTCGTTACTGATTATTATTTTAATTTCACTTTATCCAGATGTTTCTGATCGTGCTTTATTTCTGTATATATTTACGGAGGTATAGATTTCAAAAGCTGTCTTTATGTTGCTTTTCTGATCCAGTGCCACTATATATGTGCTCTGACTCACACATTGCCCATGCCTGATGTTAGGCTTATTTGGAACCAGATTACTCATTACACCAATGTAAGAAAGTTATGTCATTATTACGTGTTTGACTCTATTAGTTTTGCTAAGTATAATGTATAATCTGCATTGTTGTCCTATTATATGGTTTGGTGAAAGAAGCTATTTATTGATACAATGCTATTTCATGGATTTATACTCCCGTGGGCTTTTGTTACTCCAGCTGATAAATCTATGTGTATTAAACTACGGGCTGAGGGTTTTCCCAAATTGGTAGTAATTATGTTACACCCATATAGAAAAAGTGTTGAATATATAGCGATTATTATCCCAACCTATCATTCGCAGTATCGGTTATCTACCTGAAATCCGCTTTTCTCGACTATTGAGCAAATAGATCAAGCGGATAGGCGCTCTACTTTTTATCCCACTACACCTAATGGGAAATGCCTAAAGACTTTAAATTAGGTCTGGGTGAACGTTCTCTAAGTGATAAACAGAAATATATGAGGACGAGTTGTTAGGTTTTAGTAAATCAAAGTATTTATTTATTTCGTTCTGGTTCAGTAATAATCCATTGTCCAGTATTGCTACTTTGTGTTTGAGCTAAGTCACCTCACTGCTTCCAAATATATAGAATGTACAACTTGTGACGCGTTCAATAAACTGGTATGTTGGTTAATTCGCCGATTGCCTATAAAGACGAAATGTTTCACTCCGGTTAAAGAACAACTTGCGACGCCGAACATGCTTGATGCCTATCAATTCGGTTGATATAGGTAGGATTACTTTAGATCTTTGAACCCAGAATAAAGCTAAAATCAGTATCTGGGTTGTCGAAATGTTCTATGTATTACTTTCTCTTGAACCACATTTTATCGTTACTGAAAGTTAACGGTGGTGTGAATGTAGGTATGTTGTGTTTATACTAATTCGCCATTGAGGCACATCAACGTGTTTTTACTGCGAGGTGTGGTGTTAAATGGTATTCTTTGTATGTGCTTATGTTTTGGTATGTAGCTTGCATGTAGCCGATTCCCTCTGGCTGTGATATATTTGACATTAGCTGTGCTCCACAGGCTGATGAGTAACCCATACGCATGAATAGGTCTACCATTGTATTGATATGTGGAGATGTTATATTTTGATTGATGTTTTTGTAGTTTATGTAACCATATGGAGGCATAGGCCTCAAGGGATATTTAGATGTTCATGTTCTAATCCAATAAATATGTATCCTAAAACACACTTGCTCAAATACACAAAGACACACAGAACATACACCCAAAATAAAAACACACAAACAGACACATATAACTACATACATAATTACACACATACACACACAAACAAACACACAAACAAACACACACATACACACACACACACACACACACTTATATACATACATTGTCAACACATAGCTTATTTCTAATGAATGTCAATTCATTAGAATCTTTTATGTAGAGATTACCTTTTACTCTAGCTATGCTTCGTGGACAATCTAAAGGATAGGTGTAATTTTGTAACATATTGACATAAACTGGACCATTGAGTTTTCTAAACATTTTCCATTGGAGCATTGAATTCTTTTAAAACAAATATATTGACTACTATGTTTCTAGGAAAGGTTAATGCAGATGAAAGTAATCTACAAGTAAATAGTTAAGAGTACAGATGAATTGGCAAAATATACATAAAGTTAAAAATGTACATATATGGTAAACTATGAATTAAATTTAGAATTATTATAACCCAATGTGTATTTTGTTTTGGAGAAAAGAAGAATGCCATCTTCCGTTGGTTAGTTTATAGTCAAACTAATTATTGTGTTAATAATAAATTTCGTTATTTTCATTGTTGATTCCTTGAATGAAGGAAGTTGGGCGGATGTAGTTTAAACTCTACATTGTGGAAAATGCTGCTCATTTTAGCAGGCTTTGTATCCGTCTCAAATTTACTTAGGTATCGGGTATTTCTTAATGGTCCATCGAGGACATACGATAGTGCCATTATGAGTGATAGATATATTGATCACTTGATATCTACATATATAGATAAATAGATAAATAGATAAAGGTAGATAAATATATGGAAATAGAGATTCAAATGCTTTTGGTTTTGTCATTGTATAAAATAATTCACCATACGAGGTTGG
This sequence comes from Paralvinella palmiformis, assembly GCA_025642065.1. Lineage (NCBI taxonomy): Eukaryota > Metazoa > Annelida > Polychaeta > Terebellida > Alvinellidae > Paralvinella > Paralvinella palmiformis. The sequence goes on along the minus strand of JAODUP010000787.1, from coordinate 103,547 downwards.
ATGCCTAATATTACTAATTAAGTAATCATATATATATATATATATATATAAATATATATATATATATATATATATATATATATACAACCCAATTAATTCCTTTACCCTTATAAAACAGAATCTAACATTTATTAAATACAATAAACGAAAAGGTATAAGCAAAGGTGATTAAATATATCATTCATAAAATGCTAGCTTCTGTAATCATACCAGTGAAATATTATTAAGCCTGACGATATACCATAAGCTTGTCGTTGTATTTTGTTACTCATTATATGTAGAGTAACACAAATAAAAGTAATGGCCGAAATGTCGGTTATTTTTGGTGGCTTGCAAACTCAAATGAGGGAGACGGATATGGCCTGTAATTTGCAGCTTCACTATGGGAACGAAGTCTATATAAACATAGAATTTACAACAAATGGCATATTCAGCGAAATAAACCTTGTCGGTTGCTTGGATGGATGAAAAACCTCTTCTACTATTGTGATACGGCCGGGATTCGAAACTATGACCTCCCACAAAGCATTAACACAACCCTTGGTAAATAGTCCGACATTCTACTCATACGATCATAAAGGAGGTTTATCCAAACAAATATTAAAAATTAAATATGAACGTAATTAGTGCGTACATATGATTTTGTGGTTAAGAATGGTAATTGTGCGTGAGTTAAAAATAATATTTCATGTGAAGGTATCACTTTGAGAACGGTCGTTAAAGGGCTTATTTTGATGAAATGAAACAATCAAGAACTTTTAATGTTTTGAATATTATGTCATATTAAGCAGCTGGGCACAATGTATTCGATTTCATTCTGCTTCCTCGGAATTAATTGAAACATGTGTCTTATTAGATAGGTTCCCTTTGATGCTTGCCCCAGAAAACCAGTTCTATATTATTTTAGTTATGATGTAATAATGATTTTATTTAACAATCAAACCGATAGCTCCAAATCCGTTCATTCATTTATTTGTAAATGAATTTGGTCTGTGATTAAAAGTGCATCAATAAATTATTAAATGGCCAAAGGTGTGTTATCGGTACAACAACAGAATAGGAAATGACGCTATATTCGTTTTTTTACTTTAACTGCATTTTATTAAACCTTGAGTCATTTCAGTTCATTGTAATATTATTCTGTTATCTTTTTCATCTAATATAACACTATTTGATTGTTCTTCATTCGACCTAATGCATCTACACAGTTAGTTTAAGCAATTACCGTATATTTTGAGTATGGGTTTATACCCAACACGTTCATACATGAAGTCTCCTAAATAAATAGCTATGCTAATGTGACCCCAATTTATTTGCATTTCTTCAGCTTTTCAAATGTCAATTAATTAGTTGATGATTAGCTAGGTATATATACGATGCGAACGAATACAAATTCCAGATTGTGATTATGATATTTTCTTTGAATCGAATATGCACATGTTTATAAAATACCATTTGAATATTTTACTTCATTTTCATTTTGTGGATCTACCTTGTTCCTGTCAATTTTCAAAACGGCTACGTTTCAAAAAATAGTTTTCGTTTCCTAAATTAGATGAGACAAAATTATCACCTTTAGCAACAAAATTGACACCACTTTAAACATGATGCTGCGCCTCGACATGATTTATTTATACATCGTGTCTAACGTTGGTAAAATATCACAACCTTTATATCAAACGTATTTTTTTAGACAATTTATACTCTGATTTTATTGCAGGTAAAGTTCACCGAAATTCAAAGTATATTTTCAAAGCAAATATTTTCAATAAAAACTAATTAAGTTATTTTAGATATGGATATTTTAATGACCTTTCTCTATATTTCGGTCACGTAGAGAAATATAACAAAGTGTACTTGTTTGGTTTGAAACATATGTCTCTCTATATATTTGTATTATCGTACCAAGTGGTACCATCAATACATCCATATTTGCAATTAGGTAATAATATGCATATCTGTTGGCTGACCAGTTTCATATCGGAGACTTAACTATATATAATTTGCCTAATAATAATAATAATAATAATAATAATAATAATAATTTTATTATTATTATTAATATTATTATTATTATTATTATTATTATTATTTTAATTTTTGTTATTGTCTATTCCTTCCCTGTTATTGATTCATCTATTCATGTCCTATCCATAAGATATTAATGTCCTATCCGTAGAGTATTTTTATATGGTTATTTCCTGGCGATAAGCGGTTTTAAGACATTCCTCTCAGATCTCCTTAGGAAACTGAGGACAAGGGGTGAGATGGAAATTATTTCAAGCAAGTCACTGACTTTATGTTATGCAGGCATTGGGTCTTTGATTTTTCTCATAAAACTTTGAACTCAATATTACTGCAAATAAGCTAAATTTTATTTAATACAAATTAAGACATGTTTTGAATCATCACCATCCTTGTTTTACTTAGCAGAGGGAATATGAACTAGGGGCTATCTGACGGATTGTGAGAAATTACTTAAATGTATGGGTATTATTAGTTTGCACTTCCTAGGCATACAGGGAACATGAATTTGTTGCATTCAATATAAAGCTGTTTAGTTACAGGTCTCATTCACGGAATAATATATTATCAGAATAACATTTGCAAAGGTCAATTTCAAAAATATGTCAGTCACATGTATCAAACAGTTAAGTAATTTGTATATATTAGTAAAAAACATGCACTGTTCAATTATTTATGTTCGACTCATTCATCTATCTCTGTCCATTAACCAATATACTACCATTATTTAGTTTTAAGTTTCTCCTTGCACTGTATTTTATTGATGTGCGTGGGTCTGGATGTGTGTGTTTGTGTATGTTTATGTCTATGTGTGTAATTACATACATTCTCGTATATTTAAATTTAAAATAAAATTGAAATTGCTCAAATATATTGTGAATTATATTGATAACGAGGAAAACGATATCCATCTAATAGTGCTAAGTAAAACACGGATAGAATATGCGTCGCCGATCTGTTCATTCCAATATGATATTGTCCAAATGCAAAACAAATACCCCTGTGATGTGAATTATTTAGAGAGGCGTTGGAAAATAATTATGTTAATCTAATAGAAACTGACAGCAAAAACATAATTACCTGTATTTGCTTTGATTGATACAATGTAATTTAATTATATTGACAGGTTGGATTTGTCCGTAGACAGAATCATAAAAAAGATCTATATAAACTCTTCTTATTAATTGTCAATATTCTTTCATAGTTTTATTTTATCACATACTTGTTGTGTCCGGATTTATTACTGCAACATCCGGGTTTATATATCGACACAACTGATTGATAGTTCTTCAGATATCGAAACTTCAAAGAATACTAATTTGCGCTTCTAATTTAAAACTAATTTGATTTGTCCAAATGTATCGGGGTATTGTGTTTTAACTATATGTTTTAGTTATAGGATTACAGCCCGTATTGAATATATCAAGAGGAATGTTGCTAAGTTATGGTTAAAGTGTTATGCAACTTCCAAGAGGAATGAGGTGAAACAAATCATCTTTAGCCAGTCGTGCAAATACGTATGTATATATCTTGAAATTGAAATGTACATCAAAACATTATATTTAAAATGATCGTATTTAGATCATGCTACTACTATTGATCATTCATAGACTAGAACTAGTATAATGCTAACTAATCCGTCGAAATAAGAATGTTATTCTAGTGAGTTTCATATAAGCTCTAACTTGATTTGTAAGGTATTTTCTTTATCGTCTGTATGGATAATTGTTGGGATAATGCTCTGTAAGCATAACTGGTGTGCTTTCAAATTCTGTTTCACTAATATTGGTGAAAAGGGGATTTAGGGGAAAGCCCTCGGCCATATGAGCTAAACTCAAATGAGCTCAATATGAAAACATAAAATATCTTAATGTCTAGTACCGGTGCTATGTATGCTACATGTAACCTTAAGTATTACTCTAGTTCATTGATTTTGGGTGAATAACATACTAATTTGCTTGATTTCTTACATTATTAGTGTCGTAGTGAATCGCTGATCAATTCCTTGCCGTGTGTGCGTTTCGTTTATTATCAATATTTGCCATTATCAGGAATAATGCATGTAATATATCAGTATATATCCGTACGATGAAATATTTGTATATGTGCACCTAATACATAACTATTTACTATGCTTTTATTTTTATCATTGTTATGTTGTATGTAAATTCAGTCACTTCTGAAATAAGATGAGATTCAGATCAATATTGTTGTTCGGAAGAAATTCCCGAGTAGTAATTGTAGCTCTAAGAAGTGGTATCGTGTATCTTGTTAATAGTAAATTGGCGTTACTGACTACCCATTTCTCTTGATTATCGCCTCTATTCCAATTATTGCAGGTGGAATACCCTCTTCGAATTGCCTATATAGTAGACACAATCCGTCGTTGATGCTACACCTACACCAAGCTAATTTACTTGAATATCTCTGAAAGTATGATTGACAAATACCTATGCTATGAATATCTTATCGCATTTTATTGTAAGCTTACAGTTAGGATATTGGCTTAAGATGAATGGCTGAAGGAGACTTATTAAATATATATCAAACGGTTTATCGTATTACTTTTAACTATTCTGTTTCAACGTTATATAATAAGCACACACAACATATCATTCGAGCCGAGACGTAGCTCACTGCGTGTATGGCTCATTTTTATAGGCCGGAAACCATTTGTGTACTTAAGCTAATATACCAAAGTGTCTTTCTACCTAGAGAAAGGTACACTACAAGGTGTTTAACCCAAATCTTGGGTGTTTTGTTACTGAGATTAGTGTATGCGTATAAAGACTGATATTTAAAGGTTATTTTTGAATAAATATTTATTTAGATGGAAAACAACTCTCTTTTTGCATTGCTCGAAAAATATGCTAATTTTAAAATAGGTATTTAGCTATTTAGAAAAACACAGCTGAGAATTGGTTTCCTTATAAAGTTCATTGATTCTAAAAATAAATCCTGCCACTTTGATTTGTTGACTTTCTTTTTTAAATGCACATTTCAGTATATACTATTTATTTTGCATCCATAAGGTCAACTGCGCATACAATATTTGATGACGCCCTCAACAACTCTCTTTGCATGTTGCTCAATTTCACCTTTTTTTAGACATGGTAATTTCATTCATCAGAGAGATATGATTTGATAATGGGTTTAAAGGAAACCAATGGTGTATATTTAATATTATTTGACAGAAGTTGTTATCAAAGAAATAGGCACGATCATTATGAGAGTTAACAATATTTAGAAATACAGTTTAATTTCTGTCTAATCCATTATTTACGTTACTGAAAATTGTCCTTTGAATTTCTTTACATGCTTTATGCTATTTCGTGGATTGCTCTGTTGTGGCAGATGCAAGGATAATCATAAACTTGAATTTTCTTAATTTCGAACATTTCATAATGACATTACGAAAGGGTCCTGATCCAGAAGCGATTTTCGCCATTCCTTATACAACCTAGATTGGCAAGACAATCCTTCCCCTATCGCTGATATACGAAATACCTCTAGTTCAAAGGGATTGTTTATGTAATAATAGATCGACACTATCGAGGAAATGGTGCGGCAACAAAGAAGGCAGATCAATCAGTTATCGCCAAGGGAATGGCAGGCTCTAACATGTAAGTATGCCTCTGCCTGTATTCGTGCCGATGACTTTTCGGATTCAGAGATCTAAGATATACGTCACACAGTTGTATGGTATTTGCATCCGTCGGTAAATCCCTATGTATATTGAAATGATATAAACTTAACCAATCCACGATAGTGATACTAAAATGGGCGCTAACTCACCAAAACACGAAAATCAGTAAATCATTTAAAGAAGTATCTCGAATGATAATGCCACTTGTTCCAAAATCCTATGAGCCCCAGATACACAATAGGATGACTATTGATCTACAGTCACACCATCAACCTTTCTCTGGTTTGAAAGATTACCAGTGTGTGTGTGGGTGTGTGTGTTTGTTTGTGTGTGTGTGTGTATGTATATGTCTGTGAGCTCAAAAATAGGTCATAGGAGTATAATGGTGGCACATGCCACAATAAACATTAAATCCAGATTGGACAGTTTATTTTTTTCTCTTTCCTTGACTTTAAATTGGCATACATCTGAACTATTTCATCAAATTTCACAGCAGTTTGTACAAACCATGTACCATGTAGAGTGCAAATACGAATTTCACACAAAGAAATACAGACAAAGAGAATGAAAGACAGAGAGACAGACTAATGGCATATGTCAAAACACACAACACACACACACACACACACACACACACACACACACACATATTAAATGCATAGCTATTATAATCCCGACGTGTCATTCGCAGTATCGGAGATCTGCCTGAAATCCGCTGTTCTCGACCATGGGTCAAATAGATCAAGTGGATAGGCGCTTTAATTTAGATCCCACCACACCAAACTGCATATACTCAGGAACGCTAAATTAAGCGTGAATGAACGTTCCCTTAGTGATGAACGGAAACATATGAGGGTTAACTGTTAGGTTCGAGTAAATCATAGTATTTACTCAGGTTTGAGACGATATTTCGTTCTAGTCCAGTAATAATCCATTGTGCGGTATTGCTACTTTGTTTATATTTTAGTTAAATCGCTTCAGTGAGTCATTACTGAGTTAGTGTACATTCTATTTGTTATGAACAAACTGTAATGTTTGTTAACACGCTGAGGCTATATATAAGGCTTGATTTTCACTTAGGTTAGATAAGAACTTCGACGCCAGACCAGTCGGACGTGTATTGATACATGGTTCATATAGGTAGGATTTATTCAGTTATTCGAACCCAGAACAAATCTAAGGTCAGCATCTGAGGTGTCGAAATGTTTTATATACAAGTTTCTTTTGGACCACAGAAAATTACTGTTGAATGTAAACGGTGGTGTCAAAATAGTTTATGATATGTATGTAGCAAGTCACCATTGAACCACACGTACGTGTTGTTTGTTGCGAGCTGTGGTATCAAATGGTATGTTTTTTACGTGCTTCCGCTTTTTGTACGTAGCCTGTATGTAGCCGCTTTCCTGTGGGCGTGACATATTTGTCGCGTACGAAAAGTGAATTAGCTGGTTCCCACAGGCTGATGAGTAGACCAGACACATGCTTAGGTTTGTATATACTTATTTGTGGGTTACTTATATAATGACTGTTATATTACAGAGGTTTGTCATTTATATGTGTAACGGCATAACTGTTATGTCGAAATAGAAATTGCAAGTTGATAGAATTAGCGACTGCCATTATAAGACATGCTTATAACGAGAAGCGATGTGTCAGCTTAACGAGCTAATACAGTTTAGACAATGTCACTGATAACATGTAGCGAGGCTCGATTGTAAATACTAGAAGAAACAAAATCAATATACTATGTTCCCTGTAAGAGACAAACCTTGTTTGTTAGATGATGCTAAAATTGAATTGTTTATCAGAAATGTTTACCATAAATTCGCTGATTATTTTATTCGGTAGTTTATTGCTATAAAATTCTGAATCACTATCACCTCAGTTAATAATTATACCAAAGATTATTCGGACATTGGTGATTTAATTTGATAATTGTATGTACTGTGCCCAACATCACCTAAGAGCCCCGAAACACATTTATGTCTATACATTATATTACACCCTTCGTTTACCTTGTTATTACTAATTCGTGTGAACAATCAGTTAGATTCATAGTGAGACATGATTCGGTGCATTGTATTTGTCAACAAAGAAGATGCGAGTAATCCACCTCGCTGTAGACAGTGGTATCTGGTGGGGTCTTGATGAAACTAACCTAAGGTCACCTCACACTGCCGGTCTTGCCTTCCTGGTTCTCGCCTAGTATCCAGTTACTAATGGTGTTACGCTTTCAGTAGGCTGATTATATAGTAATTGCCTTGCCTATTTATGTAGCCTTCAGCGGTTCTATGGATGTAACTTCTCTCAAGGGCCGCGCTAATAATTATGTTATGAACCCAGGACAATCAACCCAACACCTATCTATATTACCTTCAAAAATATACTTCCAGTATATTTACAAGTACCAGTATATAATGATATTAGTTAGTCATTTATTGTTGATGTTAAGGGTCAGCGCAATGTTTACACTGCAATAAATAATAAATAATAAAATAGGAAGTAGCACATAGTCATGTCTATGGAATTTCATATTAGAGAATTAAAGATGATTCTATTTTTATTTCGTCTTTAACGTCATGCAAATAATGTATGCGAGTTATTAATAAAAAAAGGTAATTCGATTAATGCCTACTCTGACGAACAAAAGCTGGAATAACGAATTAGATACATTTCTTGTGTGTGAACAATACATGCTGTATAGTTACTAAATAATCCCATCATAACAATAGTAATGTTTTCTTTTACAATTTTGAACCTCTTACTCTTTTTTTTGTATTAAACAAATTACATAAAACATGAATCAGGATTCAGAAAATGACATACCCCATACCTGGCCTGTACAAAGTCGAATAACTTCTTTTCTGACATATAAATATTATAAATGACGTTATAGATATGTAATCAAATGTTACGTCTTTTGTAAATGCATGAATTTATAAAGTATTATATATATATATATATATATATATATATATATATATGTGTGTGTGTGTGTGTGTGTGTGCTGATATGTGAATCATATAAAGAAACAAAAAGTGAATACTGAAAGATTAAGAGTAATAAGAAACAGAAAATGTTAGTTGAAAACGATCTCCACATAGCAAACAACATTGGTCGATTATCCCCGCCACGTGTGGTCGATCCGCCCCGCACTTTCGTCGACCCCCCTGCTTATGTAAATAACGTATACAACATTGAATGCGGTCAAAAATCACGTGATCATTGCCTTATTAGGAACATTAAGCATTAAGGGCCCGAGAGAAAAGTACTTCTTCCCGATTGCTGTATCGCGTATACTAAAATCAAACCATTGAAGTGTAAGTTGGTCGAACCTCCCCCCTAATATATCTATATATATATATATATATATATATATATATATATATATATATATATATATATAATCTACAATAATTATAACATTAATGACACTTTTCTATAACTACTCATCGAAATGTTATTACTCCTATTACTACAATACTAGTAATAATAATACTATTGCTACTTATTATAATACAACTTTTTCTAATTGTACTACTACTACTACTACTATTGCTACTACTACTACTATTGCTATTACTACTACAACTATAACAATAAAACAACAACACGTACTACTTCTACTACTAGTACGATTACTTCTACTACTACTAATCTACTATTACTATTACTACTACTACTACTATAACTGCAGCTGCTAATCAAGTCTCATTTCATAATAATACTCTCTGTGAAATATCAATTGCAAGAAAGAAAAAATAGTCTCAATGTCGTTCAGATCAAACAAATGTTTAAGAATTTATATTTCTTTCTTTTAGAATAACTCTTATTTACGTTACTACAAATAATTCAAAGCACTTGTCCTACGTTGTGAGAAGTGTGCCTCGACAATATATTTGATATACTTAGCACAAGTGGTGTAAAATATAATTATATTTGATGAACCAGATCCATGATGATTGAGTTAGAGCTTAAAGTTGGGTAGTTAGAATTAAGCACAAAATGGGATACGCTTTTCTGTTGCTTTGTATTACAGATGCCATTCTACAATTCAAATAGAGATTACTAAGCCATAGCCATTAATTAAAAAATCAACTTAACAATACTGAGAAGAAGAAAAACGTACGTCACAGCAGACTAAACATTTTTGGAAATAGCACTGCTATTCCACTCGGTACATTGAATATTCAAAAAAAAGGATATTGTGCAGATTACAGGAAAACAATGCTCATGCGTCTCTCATTATTTATTCACTTGTCAATACGTCCCACCTTTCTTATTTCATAAAGCATGACTTACTATGATTCTCCAGTTACAGATTATTATTGAATTATGGTCCTGGATTTTCACAGGAATGGAACTATTTGCATAATTGGATCCTAATTTAACCCGAAGAATTTCTCAGTTTTCTTTATTCGTTGCCTTGGTGAAGAAGTGAAATAGATATTATCCATATTAAATTTTAAAATGTTGCTGTTCCCTCAAATGCATATGTCTGCAATACAAGATCCAATTGAAGACAATTATTCAAACAATTACAAATTCACTTATTATTTCATTGAGTAAAGACGATTAAATTCTGTAAACCCTGTCCTGTTATTGTTGAGTGGCATCAACATTTTATACGACGGAAAGAGTTACATATTCTAATTGGATGCTTACAAACAAAATCATTATTAAAACAATTACTGAATTAGAAGCATAGTTAATAATGACTCATTAATTAAAAACCAACACTAATTAATAATATTGTTACGTGAGCGACGAAGTTGTTTCACATTTATTTGCTGGGAATTGTAAATAAGTTCCAGTCAAACTAACTTAAAATTTAAATAATTATTTGATCACAATTAATTTACGTATGAAACAACTTGTGGCTATGGATATACGGATCTTCCCTGACAATGATACTAATGACATAACTAATATTGTTTTGATATTAAGAAGAATATACTATTACAAAACAATCCGAATTAAATATGTAATAATTTAAAATGTGATATTGCGTGTTTATTTATCGTCAGAACCAGGTAACTCTGTTCTGAGGCGCTATACAGTATTATTATCCCTGAATAATACCAAAACAGACCACTCAAATCCCTATACAGAATACAACATATGCTGCCATTAACAGAGCAAAGTGTTACTCAAGCGCATATCCATCAAGTCATGTCTGGTTCTCAATTTTATGGCTCAGGGAACCAGTTGCCTCATGACAACATTACAGCTCCAGGAGCCTCGAACCCGCTACCATTCGGCTACGAGAGTGCTAAGCTCTAACTAACTGCACCATCCCAAAGGCTGTGTCACTTATTGTTATGTTGTTTTGGATTAACAGACACAAATAGTTTAATAATTCATAGACACGTCGTTAATTTGTAAGGCTTATCCGCAGTTAAAGGCATAAACACAGTAAGAGTCATCCGCTTTAATTATTGTTAATAACACGATTACATCATAAATTAGATAGTGTTCACTATGTTTCTGACGCAACACAAAGAGGAACTAGTCCACTATCATTTATGCTATGGTGAAGTATAAAGTCATAGTTTGCAGTATGAAGCAACATAGATTATGCACAGCTGGCTAATATTCATTGATATACAATAAGCTCTAATTCATAGATTTGTTAATTCATATTATAATTGTAACTGCTTTGCCTAGAGTATTTGCCTGGTGATATAACTTATCACGCAACGGTTTGGTTTGGTGATTAATTGCACAAATCTTTAGGAAAATCACGGCTGTTATTTAGCTACATAGAAAATCCATCTCTGATATACGACTTGTTCTATGGATAACAATACAACGTACATTTACACGGCACGAGTACTGATTTAAGCGTTATAGAAATAATGTGTTGTTTCCTGTGGGCGTGAAATATTTGTGCGGACGAAAGGCGGATTAGCTGGACCCCACAGGCTTATGTGTAGCCCAGACACATGTATAGGTCTACTGTTGTGTTGATATGTAGAGAGAAAAATATGATCTGTTATGATTGATGTATGAACAGTTTTATTTATTTCCTACATGTTGATGTTCTGAGACAGTGCCACTAAATAGGTGTTCTACAAAACACGCACAACTAAGCACATACACACAAATAAACAAAAACAAAAAAAACACACTCAAGTACACACAAACACACACATACACAGAAACACAAGCACACTATGCACACATTTTATATATATATATATATATATATATATATATATATAAAAACTGAAAATAACAAACACAATATGCCTTTTAAGATAAATAGAGTTTTAAAATACATACGAAAGGTTGTATTATGTGAGTAAGATAATAATCTTATCGATACAAATATGATAAAACTAAAAAATAATAGTGAAAATTCAGATTTGTTAAATGCCTTTAAAATAAGAGGTTTAATAAAGCACCATATTAACCTGAGCGATTTGAAACCGCTATATAATAACAATGTATGTTCCAAACAGAATAAGAAATAAGGACGATTAATATTATTTCTGATTGGAATCTACGTTGCCTAGATTAGTTTACAAGAGATAACACATTTCAGTTATCTACGAGGAACTTGTTTCACAAGGTTATGGCTGCCATATTAAACGCACAATCAAAAGATCACTTGATTCCAGAAATGATATGGTTTATAATTTGACTATAATATATATGTTCGGGATTATTATTTTATATACACGAATTTATACTAGGTTTAGTCATTATCCGCTTTGAAGTATCAATGAATATCATCAAAACAATGGGCTATGTTTTCCAAAGACGAGTATGAATTTAGTGAATGCTATGTCATCAGTATAACAGAATATTTCTACTCAATGATCACAAGAATGCCGGTATACATTGTTGTAAGTCTCGCAAAATGAAGAACTGAATCACGTCGTACACCAGATAACAATGCCAGGACAATAACAGGACATCGGACAAAATACTAGAAAAAAACAAATTCAATGATAGCGTTTTATTTGATAATTGAGAAGTATGTGATAAAGGGTTGAATGCTAACCCACGATGCTAAAGTTTAAGTTATTTATAGAATACTATATTATTAAAGCAATGATAACTATATTTATGCGTTAATAAATTATGAAAATACAGTTTAAATGTATACTGATTTTATTCCCAGCACCGAACATAATTGGTTTGCAGGTTTTGTTCTTTTACATGCCCCTTGGGCATATATATATGCCATTTTATTATATGACAACACAAGGGTTATATAATATTTGTACTTAGATGGCAGGGATGTCGCTGATTAGGTATGATAGCTAAATATAACCCTTCCTATCAGATGGGATATATCTATGTGTAATAAGCTAAATTCTGTATGGTTTGTTTCTCATCAGTGGCGACACGATATTTCAACCAATCAAGATACGCCATATTCGTTACATTTTAAATGCACCTCAGGTTATATCCTTCTCGTATAACACCTTGCAGCATAAATTATAAGAACTAGGCATGCATGGAATCTGCATATCTATATTTTCATCTTGCCGCCAGTGAAGAGCCAATATACATCATATATGCATCCAAAACCTCTGAAAGAACCATATACATGAAAGTGTAAATCTGTTACCAGAAAACAAGTAGAATGTGCAATATAAACGGCATTTTATACAGCTAATGATTATTCGATGGAATTAGCTGTGTTTTCATCAACCAATACTTGATACAAATATAAAAACATGAACGGTAGACAATGCTATGATTAATGGACCAATATTTCGTTTATTTAGTATTTTCAAATATAGGGAACGAATCCCTAACGTGTTATGTAGTTTAGTGACACCTAACGTGTTAAAACAATATGACCGTAATATTATTACTCAGTAAATCCAGTTTATATATTTATTTGTTATTATCTATATTCACCGATTCGAATTAATGCCACATGTTTTGTGATTTTCATCTTGTGATTCAATAAATCACAGTTTACTATGTAAATATTTATACTATTATGGCATATTTAATGTAGTATAACAATGGTTCAGCATATATCTGTTATAGAGAGAATAATATGTTAAATATACATATTTTGAGTCAAATACATTACTCTTAATGTGATATATATATATATCTAGAATCAGAATTATGACTACTACCTTCATCATGTAGGATTTCTTTGGGACAAAGCATGCATAATAATCTCAGATGATTACTATTGATCAACTATATGATCAGAAAGGTTTAGATTTAAGATGTATTTAAGCCTTTCTATATATGGGATTTCTGTGACTTTCATATGCATAATTGCAATTACAAAAATGTGAGAAACGTTATTTATTTACTAAGATGGACATAATAGGGAAAACGTACATAAAGCTATCCCAATGTTAGACTATGTCGACTCCCTAATTACGTTAGATATAGGATTATGCAAACATACCATCTTCCGTTTCACCCTAAAACTTTGATGGGCTGTAATTTGTTTTTCTTATTTCTGCTCTTAAATTAATATTTGGCACCATTTCCACTTGCTTGTGTTTAGCTACGAATTGCCAGCAAATATTCAATCATTGGTTTCTGGTGTCCTTTACGCAGCAAACTCTATTTACAAACAATTGTTCATTCAGAGGTTAGAAGTTTACCAAAAAGATCCCTTTCCTTAGATGAAAATCCTTGAATGTGCGCAATGCATTTATCCATGCGTTTGTTAATTCGTGCAACGATATTATACATATATACTATGCTCGGATTTTATTTAATTATGGCGTAATAGTGTCGTGATAGATATTTGAGTCGTTCTTTATAGAAATAACAATTAGGGTATTGTTCTACAGTTATTCTTATGATATCACATGTACATTATTTAGTTATTATTATTACTATGAATACTAATTATAATAATAATATTGTTGTTGTTATTATTGTTGATCTTGTTGTTTTGGTTTTAGTTTAAGTTAGAGTAGAATTATATTTTGTTTTCTGAGTAATAGCAAATACAATTTAATATATAACGAAATAGTGGTAGAGATAGTTTGCCATTTCGATAATGCATGATGTATAACAATAATTAAAAACAAAATAATAATAATAATAATAAAAATAAAAATTATAATAATAATAATATGTGACATTTATATAGGTGTCCTATTCGGCCAGATAGCTGTTCTAATGCCCTTGACGGTATTATTAAACCTGATTCAGACCTGTTGCAATCTAGCACACTTCTCAAATCGCAAGCGAGTATACAACACATGCTGCCAGTATAGGCGCAAAGCGTTACTGAAATACATAACCATCACCTCCTGTCAGGTTCTCATTTTTGTGGATGAGTGAACCAGTCACTACATGACAGTATTCCAGCTCCAGGAACCACGAACCCGCGACCCATCAACTACGAGTCTTACGCTCTAACTAACTGCGCTATCACAGCTCGATTTAGAAACAAGTTCATTATTCTATTCGGAAAAAGGATATGGATTATTCTGTAGTACTGGTCATAATCACAAGATACATTTCTATTGCTGAGTGGCATGCATCGTGTTTGTGTATACAACTTTGTCTGCATGGGAATGACATTAACGATGTCAGCTAAACGATTTAATACCGTTACTAGCCAGTCAGTACAGTGACCCAGAACAGACGGACGGGATGCAAATTATCTCACGGTAGTGATTTTATTATTGATGTCATCACGCCGTCTTGCTAATTTACCAATATCATATTGCTTGACTGGGACAATAAAACCGAGAGCAATATAATGTAGAATTATATATGCGGATATGTTTAGAAGATCATATATCATTATCTACGAATTTGTCTGTAAGGGGCGTCAACGTTATACATATAAAGGTAACATACATAGGCAGTCTTCACTATCACACCTCTATGTCACTTATGAAATTGACGGTGTCGTTATATTTTGTATGTGACAGATAGAAAGGTCAATTTTTTTAGATGACATATAACAATGTATGTTAGCATAGTACATGATTTATAAATCATATTATCTCTAGTGATATTTCATTGATCTGTTTGTCTTGCTTTCTCCATTGCCACAATGCATTGGCATATTGAAGGATCATGTAATTGTGAAATACATCTACCTCTCTGCGGTACCCCTAAATCTAACACTTTTATACAAGTGACTTATTTCTCGATTTCGGTATTTGATTTATCCATTTCCAGTTCCGGTGAGGGAATTAATACCGTGCAGCCTGTGGGGCACCCAGTTATATGCCTGTAGGTGTTAAAATCTAAAGACAGCATTATTTACTTAAGGATGAAGTTTATCTTTGGTTGCAAGTCCCAATATGGGACCATCACCAACGATAAATAACCTTGATTTTCGACGAAAACATTTGGTATTGTAACACAAACTAAGGCATTGTATTAACTTTCTGAGAATTCATGACAGAGCTCTAAAA
>JAODUP010000787.1:0-85000 GCA_025642065.1 Paralvinella palmiformis | reverse complement strand
GTTTGACTTCTTTTGTCGATGATCGTGTTTTATTATATATATATATATATATATATATATATATATATATATATATATATATATATATATATATATATATATAAAACTATCCTATTGAAAACGCCCCATTTTCTTAGTGTTCCACGCAATGACTTTATGTCTTTAATATTCTTAGTGTTCAACGAGTTGGGACTTTCCCATGATTTCCTATGATGTCTACATCAGAAGTAAGAAAATGAATACTCAGACTTAGTAACAACTGACCTGGCTTTGCATTCATGTTACTTCCATTTAACACCATTAGATTGCAACGTGAACGGCATCAATTACTAAACCAAGAATCAACTGTGATTCTAGATAATATTTTATCACTAGGGCTTGTTATTGATATTAATACGGATGCACTACATAAACATCTGGAACCATCATATATTATTGGTTATTTAGTTATGTATTCTTATTTTTGGCAATGGTTTGTGACTGATTCGTTGTTTGCCTGATCCCCTGCATTAATAACACGTAATTTCAGTAACTTAATATGGCAAAATAATACTCATATGCCTCCCATAAAGTAGCAATTGCTGATTTAAACCGATAGTTTGTCGTTTGTGACTTCAGCACAGTCTAACCAATATATCCCTCCAAACATTTACCGGAATGTGCCACTTCTACTTAGTATTCAGAACATGGGGAGACGTCGTTAGTTCACCACCTACTCGTGTAGGAAAGCGAGCGATGAGTAATCACCCTAATTCAATGTAATAGTATGTTACCTCTTATCTTGTTAATAGTAATGTAACGCAGATCACTGTACCTGCCTCTCCCTTCTAGTTACAATTTGTTATCCGATGAGTATAGGTGCTGCACTGTGACGGGCTTAATTATACACGAGGTGGCTGTTGTTTGAATTCTGCACACTCATGTTAATTTTCTTTTTCTCGAGGTACTTAGTGTTTCATACAATGTGTGTTTTCAATCCCTTGACTGTTTACATTGAAATAGTTATTTTACACTAAGTCGTTGAATACAATGTTCATAAACCTTTTTAATCATATATAATAAATTATATTTGCATTATGCGAACAAAAACATAACAAGTCAGGCAAGCCCCTTTTCGAATTGGTAAAACAATTTACTAACCCCCTCAATTTCCCACACATTTCACAAATTGTAAACAATGTTTCAGCTTTTGAATTGAATTTACATTTCAGCATTCATGAATAACGACCTGTGTGGTGTAAGATGAGATTACTATTCATATTTATGTATCTTGCAACCCTACCAGGATACTGCCTATTATTTTTCTAAACTAGATGTGACAATGTGACATAATTGGTATAACTCTTGCATTATGTTGGCCTATTATATCATTATTTCGGCCCTAAGCAATTCATTCCCGAATTATTGAAACGTATATAAACATTATCGATAGTAAATATCAGCTGTATATAACTTAGAGTTCGTCTTAGTCAGGTAATACGCCACTTAAGTTAATTATTCGCTAGAAACCTATACGTTGATAAATGCAAATTAATTATAAATCGATGACACATTTACTTGCATTCTAGACACACTATTCATCAACATAAATATACAATAAATTCGCTTTTAAAATATGATACACATACTACTTTAAAATTATATTCAAGATGTGTTTGGTTCTTGGAGGGTACTTTCTAAGTTGACATTGGGGATGAAAAAAATGTTCTAAGTTGGAACATTAGTTAGTTATTATCCTCCACAGCATTACCTCGTTAAGTACGACAAATATTCTAATTAAAAGTGCTTATTTCACAATAACCCAAGGAAAGTTTTATAGCCTTACCAATATTTGAAACGAATTATAAATAAACAGGATAGTGCTGTACCCTAGCCATTAAATATTTTGGTGCTGAGTAACCTTCTCATTTTAATAATTAATTAATGGGTTCTTAATGCATGCATTGTTGCTTTATGCTAATTAGAAGCGTGCATTTGCTTATTTCATATCTTCCAAAAGCACATAATGCTTGTAAAATATGACACAAAAAGACGCCTACAATATATTAGACGCGTTTAGCGAAGAAATAAAAACATAATAGTTGAAACAGTAATATCCACACTCTATCGACAAATATATGGGAACAAGTCACTCTGTTAGAGTTTATTCTTACCTTGTTATGGCCATAACCTTATGAACCTTCCGTTAATTATTATAAGTTGAATTATTATTACGATGACAACTTTATTATGCATTTATAAAGGTAATAAGCCTATCTTAATAAGAAAGGGAAATTCATCGTAATCAAATACTTGCTTTGTTGTGGTAGATTATAGAAAAGGATATTATATTATTTATGGCTTATAGAAAAAAAAAAGAGTTTCTCATAAACAATGAATTAGAATGAACCATGAGTATGCAGCTATGTTTTGGCTTATAGGTAAAGGATAACATATGTTGCATGTCTGTTGTTTGCTTGTTCATATCGTCTTTATAAAGCATACCAGATCTCCGCAGGTGGAGAAAACTATAAGCAGGAAATATCAGGTGAGATTCCTAGATAATTTGACTTATCCCCATGTTGGTAGCTTACCTATTTTATTTGGTTGTGTAACGATGAATGAATTAACTGGTTGACTCAAACAATTATGTCAATATAAGACGTACGTACGGATGAGTTAAATATGACAATTAATAACAATTCTCACCTGTCTAATATACTCTGCTGACTCTCAAACAGTGCATTAATTTATACTATTATTGATATCTGAAATTGCAGATTGAAACGATCATAACACGATACAATATATTAGAAAGAGGATGTAGGAGCCATCATTCTCCGCCGTGATACGTTTGAGTGTGACACTCATTTATCTAATGTTAGGCTAACATTTTGAAAACGTTAAGTTGGCTTTTATAACTGAGGGAGTACATCAACCATTCTGTTGTTCCATCAGTCAGCCAGTGCATGTCTGAATGTTCGATGATGACTTAGTTGCATTCTCACCTGATACACATTATTCATGAAATTATGCCGCAAATAGTAATATAACATACAAAACTAATAACGTCACAATATAGATTTATGTTTGTCATTTCTGGTTTATGACAGGTATTCTCAGCCTCAAAAGCGTTTATTTAATCATATTTCCACAATATGTATTCTACTTAAATTGCTAATATTTAAGGTTTAAATATGTTGTTCACTTTCATGTTTATTAATTGCACACAATGAGCTCACACTCGATATGGCAGTCCAGTGATATCGGCAGAAAACTCTTGTTTTCAATACGTGTACACTACATGATTGGTTTTGTCATCTTCCTTCTGCGGAATGAGAGCATATATTATGTAATAGTATCCGCAGCAATCCTCATGTGGCATGGGTTATATTAACAAAAGGATACCACTAAATAGGATTTAATTATTTTCCGAATGTAAAACACCATATATATGTAAATTCGTGGTATGAATAATTCATTAGACTATAATGCAATTTGTAGACTGTTCGTATATCCTTGCGTCATCCACTAAGACAAGTTAATTAGTATTTACATTTAGATGGATCAAGATGATGACGACAACAGCCGTCTACGATGTGTCCGTGTGATCGAAAGCAATGAAGGAATGACCAGTAGATAGGTCACTGACCTGTGTGATGATCGGTGTTTTACGGCCACTTTTGTGCACAAAGGTAACGATGCGAAGTCAAAAATGAAACACCCCCGAAGGTGTGTACGCCCCGAATGATGTTTCATAATGACAGGTGTAAAAGCAGTATGATGCATCGATGGATCATATGATGTCTATCTTTAGACCAATAACAATAAATAACTGGACAAAAATATAAAGTAATAGAGTATCACGAACCCGGTAGTTATATAAAGGCCTGGATAAAAGCTACAAAAAGCATATATTACATGTTATTTCTTGTGGTTCCATGGCAACACTTTTTAATGTGAAAGAATGAAAATCTCTTATACAAGATACCTTTTGAAACATCTGATACTTCTTCATAATGTTTATATATTATATGATCGGGCAGACATAAATACGACAATAATAACAAAAACTCTTAAATATATAACGTTTTTGCTAATAAAATGTTGTGTATATCGTGTTCAGTTCCTTATTTTAGATATTAATTAAATACAATTAAATGTCTTGCTTTAAATATAGTGGTAACAGGCATAATGCATCTTACGTGTTAATGAATGACTATAAAATATGTTTATTTTCCTTTCGTTAAAGTTTTGTAGTAAATAAGAATTTGTTATATATCTAGTTTCGTAGTATTATGAACGGAATTTCATTTACATATATCTTAACAGCTTTCTTATAATTTTGTTTTGTATAATTAGAGATTTTGTAATTTCTAATAATCTATATGTTAAAATCCGGACACAGGAAGACAGAATTGCCAAAACCAATACAGTATCGTATTCATCTTAGTATACCCGACTTATTCATCTTCATGAAATAGCGATTAACAGATAGTTTCGTAGGAACCGGTTTGGAGAAAAGAAGACTCCACCCTTTAATGCAAATTATTGTTTGATATCCACGTTAATATTATCAAAATGTATATAACATTTATTTGAGGCGGGAGGGGGAATTTTGATCGAAGGATAAAACCTGATCTTATAAGACCAAGTATAGCAGATTCTAATCTTAACTAAATATCTTAGGTGATATTAACAGTCAAAGAGAATATATATAGCAACTAAAAATAGTATTATGTTCATATTGTGTTTCCACCTTTTCTATCTTGGCTGACATCATTTACACAGCTTGACAAACTAAAACGTTGGTTAACATGGTTATATGAGTGTTAGAGATATCCTAATAATCATTTTTGAATCACTCTTCTCTCAAAATATGACATGGCATAATATATCGAGACATAGAGAAAGGGGTTGTTCGGATTAAGGCTGAATCGTTTTTAATTGTTTCGTTTTCCCCTTGATACTTGAATAAATAGTTTATACAATACGCTACTATAAGCATCATTGTGTACTTACCTAACCTCAGTACACTAGGGCGTGGTAAAGAAAGCGGATCTGAGATGATGTTATAGAAGACAGATACAAATCAAATGGTATTCATCCTGTATTACACGAATGCCGTTATTTGCACAAACTATTTTTTCACTTCTTGGCTGTTTACCTCCATATCCCTCAATAGATACTTTACGATCTGTACATCGAAATTTAGCCAAACAAATATGTTGATGCTTTTTACATTGAATTAATGTCAGCAGACCAAATTTGGCGAGGCGCAATCTCATAGCCATACCTATAATATATCAATACATAGTCTCGCCAACAGTTTGGTTTATCCAAATATGTCAGAAGTCATGTCTAAACAACATAACGTTAACATTCGACTCCCACGTAACCCTGCCTGCGTCGCTAAGTCTCTTGGGGAATGTATAGCATCTATGCATATATACGTTATGACCAGTTATTTTCTCTTTTCTTGCACCTGCATATATGATATTATGGATATCTAAATTTATTGGATTTTAATACATTTTCTTCACCTCAAATTCTGCATACACTGCCAAACCTAAAGACACATACACATACACACAAATACACACATGTACACACACACACACACACATACACGCGCGTACATACACACATGTTCACGTATACACACAAACACACACACGTAGAGAGAGAGAGATAGAGAGAGAGAGAGAGAGAGAGAGATACAGACAGACCGACAGACATACATATATATATAGAGAGGGGAAGGATAGAAAGAGAGAAACACACACATTCATATATACACACTTGGGTGTTGTTTTCAAATTATGTCTATATTACACATATCATGCACAATTAGATACGCAATTTGTTATGAATGCCAGCATGTTATGACTAGATAGTGTTTTCGTTTTTAATGTTATCAATTAGCTAACGACCAGAAGTAAATTAAATACTCTATCTTAGACTTTAGAAAGAAGTGTTGTGTTATATAATTCGACATCCTTGTTTTTACCTTTGGCATTATCATGGAAATAGCCATTAATAAGCTAATTAACGTCAATGGCATGATTTCAATTATAAAGAAGTATGTAGTCCAGTAAAACCTTGTAAAATATTTTAAATAATACCAATAAGTTTCTAGTAAAATGGGCGACTTTGATTGTAATCAGTAGAAAAAAATCCATAAATTTGATTTTGTATGTTTAAAATAACCTAAAAAAATCTCTTTCCACACAAATAGTGAAGACGAACAAAAATAAGAAGAAAAGGAATAATATTACAAGGGAATTAAGTTAAATCATTCAATTAATATATTTTCGAATGTAGATGTATACATTGTGAGTATGTAATTTAAATGTTAAGTAAATCCTTTCATGTTTACTTTAATAATACGTATCATTGTCCTACACTTTATATGGAGGCGATATATTAGAAAATTCTATTAGAAATGAATAATTACTTCACAATTAAATTTATCCTTTTCTGTATGGAAGAAAATGGAATTGGAAAATGCTTGGTGGATGAAGTTAGTTAGCTTAAGTGCATCTGTGGATTTATTATTTTCCCGATTGAGAGATTACTTACCAACATGTTCCTGATTATTTGTTGGTAAATGACACTGGTATTTATTGTTATATTTAGATGATATTTACTTTTGTTACTTTGCACAACTCCCATAGTGTTCAAGCATAACTACATGTAATTGAGGTTCGTTCCACGTAAAAAACATTCATAAGACATAATTATAGAGAAGAGGAGAGATACATAAAGAAAATGTGAACTATTTTATTGACAAACTTATGTAGATTATTTCATTATTCAGGAATATATAATTTTTTATTATTCCATACAGTCCTATTACAATAAGATCTGGCTAATTGTTAGGCTGATTAGCCTGTGTGCGTTTCTTTGTTTTGTATTGCATATACCAATTTAAATATTTTCTCTGAACCCACGTAATATCTTGTTAATCAACATACATCAATACGTGTTAATATGGGGAGCAAGTAATACGACGTACATAACTCTACGCTAAACGCAGTGTACTTATCCTTGTTGAAGATAACCTACTGAACAAATAGACCGATTCAATTTCCCCTGGTGCCACCATACAGCTGAATTTCACACTACAGTCTCAGGTTAGAAGTCTAGGAATTACGGTGTTGCATGGCGATTTTCGTGTTTAGTGGCTGATAACTGTCACACTGAAAAGGTGTATATCAGCTATTTACCAGCTATATTTCGATTTTATTTATAGTCCTTTAATTATATGTGATCTCAGTCTCCGTGTAATACGAAATAGTTTGCTGAAAGATTTCCAGTAGTTATCGTTGTGAAAAGTTGCCATCCCATATTAACAGTAGGTACTTTTCTTAAGGTCAATACATTTCTATGACGACATATTAATGCCATTGTTATCGGAGTTATTGTGTTGTAGACTAATTCAGGTATTTCTGATATCAATCTTACAAAAATGGCTCTCCAAAGCCAAGTAATTCATTTCAACTGGCACCTTCACAGTTTCCGGTAATCGCTATTTGCCTAATTACATATCATTGAATACAAAATTAATAGATATCCCGATATTGCCAGGGGCGGTGTATTCTTCCTACTTGTTAATATGTGAGATGAACCAATTACTTATTCCAAATATTGCTTATAACTCCAGGATAGACTATATTGTGTATTCTTATTGGTGGCACATTTGCCTGATCGTTCTATTTGCCTAATGGAAAAAAAGGTATTACTACTTTATCCTCCTATCGAGTATTTGTTGTGGGGCTAATTTCATACTCACATAGACTTTTGTAGTTACCCACACACCAGCGCACATACACACTCATAGAGTGAGATGGTGCCAGAATGCGCGATGGGTGTGTTTATATCCCAAGGTGTGAATAATACTGGCATGATGCACCTTCTAATTAACTCAATGTAATTCATTAGCATAAGCATACATACTATGTGTGTGTGTTTTTGAGTGTGTAAGCAAGTCTGCGTCTGTCTATTTAGGTGTATGCGTGTTTGTGTTTTTCTTTATGTGTGTTCATGTGAGTGCATGTGTATGTGTGTGTGCATGCATGCGTGTTTGTTTGTTCGTGTGTATGTTTGTCTTTCTTCGCGTGTATGTGTATGTGTGTGCGCGTTTGTGTGTATGTGTGTGTGACAAAATATTATAATGCCATTCGCCATGCAACACCCATACATATAATAATAAACAGCCTACACAACAATTATTGTTTGACACTTCACATGATTGAATCAATGTGACTCTAAAGAAGACCCTTAACTTCATATCATAGAGTAGATCTTTTAGATTTGACATCAGTGTAATAGCTAGCTAATGTTGAGATAGATGCGCAGTTATTGATCTAACTAATCCAAGATATACACTACCGAGTTAGGCTCCAGAAATTCAAATGTGTTTCCAGTGATCGTGATAATAGAAATTGGAAATCTGGCAACTAATAATTATCGTTGATATACGTATATAGTAGTATATACATTTTAATTTGTTTTATAATGTATGATGTTATGTATATATTCTACAGTTTATATGTATACACATGATATGATATACCTGTTGACAGTGCATGCCATCCGATTGTGTTATAAAGCCGCGTATGAATTACGATACCTTTCTGAAAAGATCACATTTGTTCCGGATATTATGTCGTGAATAAATTGTAGATATGTATTGGCATGTGAATGATTGTAAATAGCAATCTACTCAAATCACAGTTTAGCTAAACTCAAAAGCCATGAAACGCCTACATGTTATTTATTGCGATAGCTTGCTAATTATTTCAGTTATGGATATTTGGGAAATAATCGGGAAAAAACATGTTATTCATATTTACCGATATGACCATTGTCAGTTTTCTGTCGTTCCTAGTGACAATAAATGTCCTAACTTTATTTATGTTTTCAGACTTCATATGGATTTGAAAATATGTCCTTTAGCATAAATATAAAAAATTAAATGTGAAGTGGTATGTGAAGTTTGTTAAACTTATACTTATTATGAACACGTAATCAAATAACATAGTGTTAAATATTATTTCATATTCTAGAACTAAAAAGATGAAAGTAATGTAATTGTCGATTTTTATTAAATTGGTTTTAATATGACACGGATTCATTTACATAGTTTTCTGTATTACGATCATAATATCCAGTTTGTTTCAATATCAGAAGGGTGTGTTCTTTTAAATTTTAGATGTTAGATAAATGAACTGATTTGTTCGTTGGCAGAAGTAACTAAAGAATTCGGGCTATTTATTATTATGCAAGATTTAATCCAATATTATGCAAGAATAAAACGTATAAACAGCTTCTTAATTAAGCATTCAGCAAATTAAGTAATTCACAAATTACACATTTCTACAAACGAAACTAATTTGGAATTACGGTGTTACAGCATGAAAAACAAAGATTTAGGTAAGGAGAATGGCGAAAGATTATTGGTTCACATTTATTTATGCCTGTTAATATATCACATTTCCAATTAATATCAAATACGTTTAATGGCATCACATGAACAGTATCATCACCCAACAGCCAAATGGCCTACAATTGAACTCGTTGGAGTAGTTTGGGCAGTAATAACAAAAACGAAAACAATAATAATAATAATAATAATAATTAGAAACAAACCAAATAATGGAAAATATGAAGTTTGTACGTTATTCCACCTTGCACATTCGGAGCAACGTATAACTACAAATTGTCCTTTACCTTTAATGCTAGTGCAGCTTACACATATATCGAATCCTGAGTATCGACGCCCATAAACAAAAAACTAGATATATACATTTATAATCCTAAGGCTAACAGATGACTAACGGATATTAATTCCTTGGCAAATCGTTTAATGCTTAAGGTAAGTTGGACATGCATTCAATTTACATAGATCAGTGATGCATAATGGCTAACATTTGTATATTCTATCAAAGGTTTTGACAGGGCCATGTTCGCCATTAAATAACTCTCTTCTGTTTGATGTCATTTGTGAATTGTTCATCATATGCAACACAATGTTTATCCATTGAAATCACCAGTATGTGTAAGGGTAGACATACACGACATATATGTATGGACCTTTAATAAATCTAAACAGAAATCAGCCATTCAGCTTGTCTAGATTTTCTCACTGAAAACATTGTTATTAATATTAACATTTTGCCATATGCTTAGTGAATAAAGAAATGTGTATTTTGATGAATGATTAGAAACAAAAGTTATTTGAAGCATTCGTATTTCAATAATAGTTCTATAAAATAATATTATCTACAGACATTCGTAAAATAGTATCCAATATCAAAAGCGATATTTAACTCTTAGTAAAATATATTTTTGATGGTATGACATTTCCTGAAATTATGAACTGCATTTCAATGAATGCTTTCTTTGTTTGAATTAAAATACTCTAAACGTGTTATAAAATTATTGTATATTTAAATGAAGCTGTTTTTCAAGTGTCCATGTGATGGCCTATATCCGGATCAAATGTGTTTTTGGGGATTAGATGCCTTCTGCCATATTCCCAAGGTGTGAATAATACTAACACCTTCTAATTAACTCGATGTAATTCATTAGTATAAGCATACATACTATTTTCTGATAATAACATATATCGGAAGATCAGACGCGTGTCTGTGTATCCTTGTGTAAATGCAGTTTCCTTAAATCTATTGATAACGTTGCCTGTATGACTTTGGGTCGTCTGTTGTGATTTCATTAACAATAATGCATTGCTAGAACGAGGAAGATATATTCCACACAAACTGAATGATATGTCGTTGCTGCGTCCTATAATTGAATCAGCGTCGGGCGTAGGTCAGTCTTAAACACGTTGCCATGGAAATATTTCATGAAGCTAGACGTGAAATATATTGGTCAGGAATTTGCATCCATTTGCGTATGCTACAGACCATTTACACTTTAATAATTGCACTGCTAGTTGGTGTTATGGAGAAAATAAATATGTGATTTCCTTAATTACGCTGTTACACACACACACACACACACACACACACACACACACACACACACACACACACACACACACACACACACACACACACACACACACACACACACACATATATATATATATATATATATATATATATATATATATTATATAATAAGAAATATGCAAAATAAATTGAGGATTTAAAAGAAATTGGAAAAAAAAAATTTATTGTTCAAACTAATAGGATTAATTAAGGTTTGCATTTATTTCAAACCATTAAGATTTTGCTTCTTCTTAAAATAAATGGTACATAGTTTAGCGTCTTAGAGCACAGTTGATAATTAATATTAGTAACTAATGTTTAACTAGATACAACTTTGAATAATGAATATTTTGTATTCCTTATTCTTATGTAATGATGTTTTATTTCAGATTAAATAAACTTTAACAGTTCAATATTAAGCGTGTTAGTTTATTTATAATGACCGAAATTTGTAAGTACTCCTTTTATCGATCAAGCTTAATTACCATGAATGGGAAGGAATATATAAAATAACACTTTGTTTATGACATGTCTTTGTCATGTTGCACTAAAAAAATAGCTGACCACATACATATCTTATAATTTATCTTTTTAATATTGTTGTTATGTTATCATAATTGTGTATTATCATTATTAGTTTTGTCATGCGGAGTCGTTCAGCTGAATATGATATTAATGATCGGAATTAAGGAATCCCTGTTTATTGAAACACAATTTTCCCACAATGCGTCTTAATCCTTTGTTGCTATAATATTCCTAAAATGACTAAATAGTATCATGTTATTGTCGTCAATGGGCTTGTAACCATTTAGCATCGAGAGTAGTTATCTTAGGTTATACAGTTGCCGTAAAACCTTTTGTTTAATTCGGAAATATAGGTGAAGCTCGTTGATCTAAATATTCTATCTTCAACTTGCATATTGTACAGTGCTTGACTTGGAATTACTTTTTGGCAAAGGATTTCTATTTGAATCTAAATAAAGTCAAAATATAAATTCTATAAAGAAGATAAATTTTATACATCGCCTGTTTTCGAATTTACTTTAAGAATGAATTATAATACTACATCGCTAAATTATTAATTTATCTAATATATTATAAGATCTTTAAATACTGTTATTATTACAGAAAAACGCATTTAATACTAATATTTTCATTTGATTGATTCAAATTCCAGAAAAGCATATATTGTCCAAATGTTCCACATCTAGCCACATGTATTACTGCGGTGTGAGTTAACTCAATACAGAAATCAATTTCTTATTGATCGGTTTATAGTTTTAAGCATTTTTTCCTGAAATGCTTCCAAACCTCGATGTCACGTTACTTTCTATCATTCTGAATTAGTATTATCCCAGTGGCACTAGCTTATTTAAAATAATATTTTATGTTGCTACGGTTGGACATGAATGCAAATACCCTCTCACATAACCTTACCGGTTGTAATTATTCATATTAATGTTGTACAATCTGATGTATCGATTATCTGTAAAACGGCGAATTCGATAGTTCATCACTACTCATCGCTTAAGTAATTTAAAATTGTTTAGTTGTTCTAAACCATCAATTCCTCTCTGAGTATGGAATGTTCTTCAGTCATGATCAGACCACTGCATGACGAAAGCCTTAGCACGTTGCTTCCAAAGGTCTCGGTTCATTGCTGTCATGTACCAGTTCACATTGCCCCAGTACGGTTGTTCTTCATCTGTCCACCTTTTTCGTTGAATCCTTCGATTTTATTTGCCACCCATGGTTTCCAAACAATCAGTGCAACACTCGATATACTATCTGTTCTCTAGTTGATGTGACCTGCCGATGTCCATGTTCTATTTTTAATTATTTCCATAATGTCCACAAAATTAGTTTGGTCTCTCAACCAATTGCTAGTGTTTCGGTCTTTATAAGTGATGTTGAGCATTTGTCATTACATTTTTTGTTTTTGTGCTGCAGACAATTTGTTTCCACTTTTGTTGTTAATGGCCAGGCCAGATGTCTGCACCATATATCATCGCCGGAAGGATGCACTGGTCGACGACCTTTCTTTTTAAGCATGTTTGTAATGTACGCTTCATAATTGTGCTGTCTCTTCAAGATGTCTGCCATCTTGCTTTGATCCTTCTTCTTATTTCGTTGTTCCTGCAGTGCTTCTAGTATCGAATGAATTTCCACATCATCAAGACCTTTCTCCTAACCCATACATGCTATGCTGAGTGGTAGGTTGTGGCCCTCGCATTTATTTTTAGGTTGGCTCCGTATGTCGTTTTCCTTGATAATTTTCTCAAACCGGCATTAAGCAAATATGAATCCTTAAATATTTGATACTAATTTCGAGATTCCTGTTTCTTTCTACTCTTTTCTTATCAAATATTGCTCTCTATTTATTTGTATCTATCGACGTTGTGGCATTTCTATTTTGTCTTCTTGTCAAGAAGAATTAACCGAAGCCTGTGCTTGTGAGAGGGTTCTGCTTTGCAGTGTAATGCAATCACCAGAATAACCCATTATTTACTAATGCAAGAATATTAATGTGTTCATTTCTGTTTGATTTATTACATATTTAAGAGAAATGCTATTTACGCTGTAATCTATATTAATGTCATGTCATCACCCGTATCTTTCATTATATGTTCTAGTTAATGTTTTGTTTTTTCGTAATGAAACTCTGAAGTTAGTTTTCAATATGAATATTATTTTGGGGTGATATGTTCAGTAAAATGCGTTCTATTCGAGTATTAATTTCTAAGTAAGAATCTACTAAGTATTCTTAGATGATACAAAAGATGAATGTCGAGTTATAAAATAAAATAAACATCTGTAATAATAATCGATTTGCGGCGAATATTAATTCGTCAAATAAATTAATGTTATTATCTTATTTTGAAGTCTTAAACCCTAAATATAATATTTAACCATTCTACTTATGCTGATGCTGTTAATGGTGATGGCTGCTTCTTAACGAGTAGAACCCACCCCAACACCACCATTAATTCTACCGGTATTATTCCTGATGGTAAATAGAAAAAAATGGAACAAGACGCACACAGTTTTCCCGCTGTTAGGGTATATTTAACACCTACTGCAATTATATATATTATATGTACTAAATCAACAATAGGAAGTTGATTGAATATTTGTTTTAAACCTTTGATTGAATGGAACAATTGTTAGTTATTGTGGGTTTGTTGTCTCTCTTTAGTGTTTGCCACTATTTACACATGCTTTTGATTCTGGTTATTAGAATCGGAGTCCGGTAATATACTCATTTTGTTGATGTTTCGTTTTGGTTACTTGTCCCACAAACCAAATTACCTTGCTTTTCGTCCGAAAAGCTTACTGTTGCCAAGTATATCATAACTTAATATTAAGTTTGTGTTGAATCAATAAGTGGCCATATTCGATCACATTATTCTGTTCATGGCAAATTAAGACTAATTCAGCACGAACACCATCAGAAAGGGAGAGTAGCCTCCAGTAAATATATTCAAGTAGATATTTATAATAAACATTTTAATATATTCTGGCTTTTATAACCTAAATCGCACAAAGGCTCTGTCAATGACACCACCGTGGAATGTGTAGCATCTATGATAAGTATTCTATCTCTTGCTAAAATTGACTTAGAAGATTACTGTTTTCAGCAAGAGAGCTGTGAGTAATCACCAGACCAAAAGGTTGGAATACTGCATTATCATAATAATAGTAATTTGGCAAAATAACACTCTACCTGTCTATATTTCCCCGTTAAAATCTATTATCCAATATGTTCTGGTATTTCGCCGTGCATGGACTGATTGTACATAATAAACCTTAATTTGGTGTTTTCTTCGCCATTTCCAACGAACAAATCCTTTCAAGATAAATCACACCCTGATTTACTTTTATTGTAAATATAAAGAAGTCTGATTCTTGACCTTGCTATCGTGACGGTAAATGCCAATTTTCATGGAATCAGGTTATTATTATAGACTTTTTTTGTTAGTTTTTCCTAAAATAGTATTTAAAATAAGCGAATACAAATAAACCGATATTTATGACAACAAATGATGACAGTGAAAGTGTATCTTGTACATATATATACGTGGCGCTGAATTTCTAGAATATCCTGGAAAGGAACTGCATCTTGGCTACATAAACTATCGAAGTGTGATACACGATTTACCAGTTAGGTAACATTATAAATATATATTTAGGACTGCTAATTAAAGGTGTTAGCATAACAGGTGAAAAGTGTCATTTAAAGTTCATGTTGTATTTTAAACTGTTATTATTATCATTATGATTGGATTATTGACATATTTATCAACCACAAACCTAATCCATCCATAAATAACAGCATACACAAATTCGGGCTAATCATTTTTAATATCATATCATTTTCAAATCATAATTAATACCTGATACCCCTGTAAGGCAGTTAATGTTCAGATTATCTGATTCGAAGTAAAACATAACAATAACAAGCTAATCAAATATTTGGCCTTTCTTCATACGCCAGTATTCTCGCATTTTATTATTTAAAATATAAATATTAATCTTCCGGTGTCACTTTGATACTAATTATTAATTTGGAGAATTGATTGACATTTCCTGCTGTTTTTAATACCTTCATTAGAGTGCCAACATCCAACCCATTTAATTTATTTAATTTGTTTTCAGTCTTCTTCCGGAACATGTTTTCTACAATTTGTACCATGGAAGGAAGATACATAGGTATAGGATCTGATATAAAGCGACATTGTTTTACTCGCATTCCCGTCGATGTGATTATCATCAAACCGAAATCAGCCAAGATACTTTTGTTATTTGAGTATTGTGAAACAATTAACCACTTTATCTCATCTATTCGAATGCTATACACAACGCACCATCCTCTATGATGGGTAACCATCACCTTAATAAGTACTTGCATGGGTAGTGATGTTTTAGCTCAACCTAGTTATTAGCAGAGACCGTAACTATCAGGACAAACGACTTTATTCAATATATTGTTATTCATTAACGAAAACCGCGCAAGCGTAGTTGCCCCATGGGCATTTACTAAACGAATTAACACTATGTGATAGAACCAGCTTATTACCGCTAATAAGTTTTAATATATTAGGGTAAGCCCTTTTATAACAGTTTAATATCCTTTTTAGTTCAGACGATATTCTATTTAAATATGCACTTTCGATATTTTCTCAGCGGAGATGTTGATGTGTCATATCTGGAAAAGTAAACACGTAATGCAGTAAAACAGATTGTATCAAGGAGGAAGTGTTCCTTGATTGGTGACATATTTAGAACTCTTCGTAATGGAGGTGTTAATATGGCGTCCTAAAAGGTTCTAAATGAACGCTCTGTTTGCCATTTTTGATGGACTTATCCTCAACATATTATCGTACATGTCAAGTATATGATTTAATTATTGTTTGTCAAGCTGTGTCCTTTAGAATTATTTGTGTATGACTTATTACTTTTTCCAAAGGTTAATATCGAAAAAAGGCTGTGTACTAAAATTTCCTTCCTAATTTTGAGTTTTAACTGGTAGGCCTAATACGTAAACAAATAATATGATCTATCTGGAATAAAAGAAAATCCAGGAGAAAGTATGCGGACATTTATAACTTAAAACATTTCTTAAGCTATGTATTATCTAATCAGCAGAACTATGTCTATTTCTTTTCATTAAGCATCACTCACAGCAGAATAATTATACTTTTAAAGAAGAAATTAAAACAGAATTGTTAACCGAGTAATAAATATGAATTCATACAGACTAGATCGGCTGTGGTTTTGTCCAGCCAAATGTTTACATTTCTATTTATATCGATAAACGAATAAGTTGGTTATTAGTTTAGCAATGATTTATTTATCATGATAAAATCAAACTAATCGGGCTTCCTCTGTAATACGAAAAATAAGTTCTTCGATATTACAACTCGAAGCTTCTTGTAGTAGAGTGTAAAATAATTTTAAAAAAACATTACATACTCATATACATTAGAGAGAGTGAAATGAGCTAATTTCGACACAGATGGTAGTAAATCTGCATTTCCGTGCATCTGTGCGGTACTATGTTGTTTAAACTACTAGAACAATGATTCTCTTATTCATCTGTACATAATAACGTTTCTGAGAAAAGACCAATGGTCTGAAAAACGTTACAAATATGTTTGCAGTGCACGATTAGCCTTACTAAATCGAACTGTAAGTGTATATATCCTTTACTTTTTTGAAAACGGTGCCATATATCCGAAATATATAACAAACATTATGTGCATATTATGAAGAGATACGTACAGATGGTGAAAACAAATAAACATCGGAGAGAAAAAAAGGCGTACAATTAGACTGGTATCTAATTATTTTTGAAAGTACAGCTGCGTTCTTGCTTTAAAGGAAAGGAATATAATGCATTGTGTCTCCGCTGCTTGTTATTTGACAGCGACGTTAACTAATATACCTAAACCTCGAAAGTGGAGACACTATATGCAGGTGGATTATGGTCGTATTTCTAGATAATTGAACTATTCACAATGTCTCTAGCTTGCCTAGGTGATGTGGTATGTTAGCAAACACTGAATTAACTGCTTGAATCAAACAGTTATCAGATTATCCATGTAGCACGAAATAAACACCGAATACATATATTAACTCTTTTACACCTAATTGTGAATACTATCGGATCAGATATAATTAGTAATCTATAATAGTGTTAATGAATTGGATACTATTTTAGGGCGCTATTGCATAGCAAGTATAATGAAGCGGTTAACTTCGATCTTATGTTTTTAAACAATATCATAATTATCCGGTAACATAACTATCTAGCACATTATATCACTGTCAGTATAAATGTTGATGGCACGGTACCATCTTATAGCATGGCTAGAATTAAGATATCGCCGTGCATTTCAATGGTGGCTTAAATCTGAACTGAGAATAAAACATACGTAAATCTGTACTAAATTATCTTACAACATGCCATCAGTCATTATTTGTAGTCATTGATATCATTCGTGATAGGTACTGGCTGATGGCTACAGCAAAGTTTGAAACAAGATGTGCAATCAGTTAATAGGGCAATATAATGTGTCATTTTAGATTCAACCGTTGGCACACAATACCAAGCTAGAAACATTGCTACTGGTGACAGGTCATATTCTCAACCCAGCATTTGATTTATTTTGTACAATGAAGTTAATGGGGGTTTCGTAAGTATAGATGGTATTAATTTACTATGAACAAGTCTCCTGTTTTAATTTTTATATATAAAACGATTACTAACAAAATACGATTACATTTTAAGCCCAATTTACTTTAAGGACTCAATGTCATTATGCGAAAGGCGCGGCACATGATTAATTATAATACTATTAGTGCATACTAAATATGGGATATTTATGTGCCACTAAAATCCTTCAAGCAAAGTAGTTTTGGTTGCATTTAGGCGGAAAGATGATGTATAACACATGGAAGAATAGAAACATTCCATAGTTGGAATAAGTGATAACTTTCACTTATTGATAAAACAAGGTCCGAAACATAGAGAAAGAATACTCATATTAACGACTAAATCACAATCTATTAAACATAACGTACCATTGACTGGGTTTAGCTGTATTAAGATTTGTGTTGTGATCAAGATGTGAATATATCTCCTAATGTGTCGTTCATATCGCTAAATAAGCTACCCTACTCAATGGAATGACATTGTAAATATGTCACACGATCGATGGTTAACATAATACATGTTATATGCTTTAGTAAAGAAAAATCGGTTACACGGAAATACAGTTATTTTCATTTTTTAGATTGAGCATTAAATGAACATACCTAATTAAGATCAGATTAGTTTCAAACATATACCATTAAGACAGAAACTATTTCGGAAACTAGTAAAACATATATTGTAACCTCTTCTGGCCACAGATAATTTATACATTTCCAGCCACAAAAAAATATAACAAAAAGAAAACCGAATGAATGAGTTGCTGATCATGCAAAGCCTTGTATTTCATGTTATTCTGTAATGAAGCGTTTGCTACCATCATTTGTAAGAACATCCGTGACTGATGCGTTAATATCCGCCTACAAATCAATTAATGAAAAAATCAAATAAGATACATTAACAATAAATTTCAATCAATTTACTTAATATTACAAACATTATAATTGTGACTCGTATCGCCTAATCTTACTTGTTGTAAAGAAACATGGTCTTACCTGAACAGCATATCTAGATTGATGGACAATTAAAGATCGTTTGTTCTAGAAAAAAGAGGTCCTTTATAACAAAAGTACGCTCCCTATTGTAAGTATGTTCAAATAAAATGATGTTAAATATTAGGATAATCAGAAATAGACTGTTTGTGGAGCAAAGCGATGCATCTGTCACACATTTATATGTATGCGATATATCTTTAGGAAATACGATTTAAATATATCTAGAATAGTGTCAAATAATCGCACGCTTAAGGAGTCTAGAGTCAATCCATATTTGTACTAATTGGAGTTTTCTTTATGGTCACAACTTTCTGAATTGCTAAATACAGTAATATTCAAATAAGTAAATGAAGTTTTGAAAAAATGTATTTAAAGAAATAAAACCAATAATATTCGTTAATGAAACTAACCATATAATAATTGTTCATAGTTATTGTATCTACAGTGATAAAGAATACCAATTAGTGTACAACATTAAAACCAGCAATGTTTTTCAAGTATTACAAGTTGCTAATGCAGATTGTGATCGACTTAAAGAAGTATTGATGTCGTCTTTCACTGAGTAGTGTATACAACCAGAATTGTTTATTTGGCGAGACAACGGGTAAAGAATGAACCAATGCTCTCTTTCTTAACAACATATTCTGATTAACAGTAAAATCACTAAGCTGTAATCAAATAGCAAGTGGAATAAAGTTATAAGAAACTGTGTCATAGAATAAACTTATATTAGAGTGATTGATGAGACAATTGATTGAATTTTCAGTTTTTAAGGAGTCTATTTGATGTTGCTATCCCTTTATAATTTATTTATTCATTATCATGATGAGAGACAATAAGTGGGAGGAGACAATAGGTATTATGATAGACTCACCTTTCCCTTTAATTTTGTCTAAACTACGTTAATACAATTTAATTTTCATTTTTAAGGACATCACTTGTTTTTAATACTAAAAGAGTAAACGTTTAGGAATCCAAGCAGCAATAAGATTCGTGTTAGAAGGTTTAAGTGAAGGATAATAAGTAAAATAATTTATAAGCGTATTTATTGGTGAAGATATAGTTTTTTTATCTTAATGATAATCGTAATTTGTAACTAAAGCAACCAAGATATTAGCTGTGAAATTCTGGAAGTTAAATTTAAGTACACTGCATGCCATGAACACGAAACGAGAATCATTCATTTTCTGGTGCACTGGAAATGAAATACTGATGCTCTTCCCGCATTGTCTGGAGAGTCTCGAAAGGAATGCTTAGTTCTTATTCGAATCGTGCCTGGCTTAAAAGCTTAATGAGTTTCTAGTTCGGTAGCTTGTTACTAAGATAATTAGACACCAATCAACGCGACAGTC
Organism: Paralvinella palmiformis; assembly: GCA_025642065.1. NCBI lineage: Eukaryota > Metazoa > Annelida > Polychaeta > Terebellida > Alvinellidae > Paralvinella > Paralvinella palmiformis. Next base: position 64,443 of record JAODUP010000787.1, on the reverse strand, counting down.
TATTACGACACTACGTGACAGGCATTTAGGGATACACTAAGATGATGTTGCTATCTTATCATTACACTAAAAAATGGATGTCATTTTGTGAGAAACGTTCATATAGGAAGACCATGTTGGTAACATATTACGGTACAGGTTGGCAACATAGTACTTTAGATTCAACTATTTTAGCTACTACATCCGGGGTTAACCAATGACTTACTAATTCTTTTATTAACTTAATATCATCTTAAATCCCCCACTTAAGCAAACACAAACACGCACCCACTCACACGCACACTCACTCACTCACACATACACATACAGAAACACACACTTACATACAAACCCATACGCAAACACGGATACATAAATACTACACACATAAACACACACACACACACACACACACACACACACACACACACACATAAACACATAACATACATACATACATGCATACACACACATACACACACACACACACACACACACAACAATATATATATATATATATATATATATATATATATATATACATACATATAATACATACATACATACATTCAGTCATCCACTTATGCACAAACACACCTTTGCTTAAATATATAGTGATTCATTTTTCTATCAAAACGTGTTAGCCTTTGATAACTCTGGCTTCTCGAAGTACTGTATTACCGCTTCCATCTGGGTCATGTCCTCACGCCATTAACGATACGCTACCACTAACCAGGGTAGGACATATATAACCCTAGCTGAGACAAATTCGTTTGCCATGGCACTTGATTGAATCAATGTCGATGAAAGGTCGCATTTAACCTCACAGTAACAGGGTTTGATATCCTATTTGGGGGTAAGAAACAGCTATCGGCGACATGAGCTATCTTTGTAGATATTGGTTCAATTACTGCAATACTTGTCATAGTGTGGGGAGTAGACATACTAATATGTTTCTCACAATAGCATATAGATATATATCTAGATATATATATATATATATATATATATATATATATATATATATATATATATATATATATATCTGGCAGTTAGTCAAATTGGACTAATTCTTTAAACAATTTAGAATAGAGAGTGAAAGAAAAATTATACAGAATGAAAGAAAAATTGCCTTTTTTCAATTTCATTATTTGCCTACAATAGTATTAATTTAGACATTTTATTTACCACAGCGAGAGTTTATTAGGTACAGTTTTTTCAAATTAATACTCTTATGGCACTGGATTACATACACGAAAGGGATACAACTAATTTTCACTTCATATTCCTCGAATGCAAATCACCACATATATGTAAAGTAACAGCATGAATAATTCATTGGAGTATTCAGTAATTTGTAGAAGGTTCAGGTAATCTTGCCTCAGCCACCGAAGCATGGACTGAAGAGAGTGATAAAACATGATTAGTATTTGCATTTAGATGGATCAGGTCGATCACCGCAACATCGAACTCTGATATGTCCATTTGATCTAAATGAACGCTTTAATAATCAGCACTGTTACTAACTCGTCTGAAAAGAGCACGATGCCTTGATGGCTGGTGATTTGTTCTCTGTCGTGAGAGCAATGACAAATAAATAGCATTTTTTTCCATAGCAACTTCAAACTTATACGTGGTCAGGGCATAAATTCAAATCGTTTATCTTAAGCGATTCCTTTTTTAAATGACCACACTATTTTTAAACGAGGAAGAATGAAGCTCCTTTACAGGGAATAACATTTGTTTGTTTTTTATACGATCTATGTTATGTTTCAGCTGCTGAACTTAGACACCAATTGAATCAATACAAATGTCTTAAAATAAATAAAGTGGTAAATGGCATGATGCACCATTCAGGCCAAAAGGTGAATATTAATATCCATAAGGCACTTTCGTTTTATCACTAGACTTAATAAGAACCTATTATATATAGTAATGGTTCACCTTTCGTAATTTTCAGTATTAAGTAAACTTTGGAGAGAAAAAATACTTTGTAATATATGTATCTAGTTATAAGAGAATAACACATATTAGTAAGATAACGATCAACAGACTTGCTCGTAGGTACTATTTAGGAAAGTAATATTTAATCTCCATTTTGTGCATATATCACATTAATATAAAATTATTCATTTAAAATGTATTTGCTTGAGAAAAGAAATATGTAATAGAAAAACTAAAACAAATCTGATCTTCTAATTATAATCCCATCATATACAAAGCTTAAAGAAAATCTAATTAATACTATATATATATATATATATATATATATATATATATATATATATATATATATATATATATATATGACCCCTTCAACGTAAGTGATGTTCCATTGTGTAACATGCACGTTACTACAGGGGGCATTTTATTGAGGGGAGAGCTCTCTTTATTTCCTAGTCTATTCGATTTGATAGATTGTCTTAACGGACGAAGTCAGAATTATTAAAGAAACTAACTGATCTTGACTGAATATAAATAATATAGTAATTTACGTCTATTCATGCATTACATAATATACCTAGCGGCCAGTGTATATCGTCCGATTGTGTTACAGTTATTTGTTTAAATAATATTACACCTAAAATGATTAATATAATTTGTCTACGACGTAAATCTTAATTGGTGCATGAACGAACCCTTCTAAATGGCGAGCGTTTATATCACAGTTTCGTTGGAATTGAAAGATAACAGACGCCCATGTGTTACGTGTTGCGATATTCTGCTTAGGATGGTGTTTCTAGTGTATTAGTATGTTGCTTCCATTGTCAGTTTCCTTTTACAGTATAACCTTTTCCCCTTGCCTTATTATGCGAAAATATTACGTTTTCCAAAAAGAACAGGCACATAATGGCTGTCATCCTTATTTTACTCAATGTTACTCTTAATCCAAAGGGTGGCGTTAAAGAAATGTGTTGGCTAAATTAATCCAAGTAGTTGGGATAAAAAGCTTATTAAATGTCTGAGTAAGTCGGTGCAACACATTTGAACCGGACATTTTCTAATGTTTAGAGTCATCATTCTTCGTCGACCTATCTTCTGTCCTTTTGCAATATTCTGCCTTTTTACAATGTTGAATCTAGTATAATAAACACATTTACATACATCATCCAACACGAATCATGAGCTCAACATTATCCTATGTGTTATATTCCTTCTAGTAGTTGACAAGTCAGATAATCCAATTACGTAATACAGATATTATGTATAAGCCCATGCCAGAGTATATTGTATAATTTTGTTGTGTTATCCTACATGTGACGTGTTTATATATATATATATATATATATATATATATATATATATATATATATATATATATATATATATATATATACACAACACAAAAACACACACACACACATATATATATATATATATATATATATATATATATATATATATATATATATATATATATATATATTATACACACACACACAAACACACACATACACACACACACACACACACACACAATATATATATATATATATATATATATATATATATATATATATAAAATCCATTTTTTGGATGGTTTAGCTCAAAATAGTTTTAACTAAGGATGATTTATTCTGGTCGCTGATAAGATCTTTGTACACGCATGTACTTATATTCAGCATAGTTTATTCATATGTATTCATTGACTGAATGAATAACTTTATTTTCTGAAGCATGTCGAAATATTTAGATGTTAGCTTAGCAGATGTGTTACATTAATGGAGTGGCAAATATATGCTGTAATCAACCAATTAACGTTATCACAGTTAAGCAGATGCAATGAAAACAAATATTTAATTAAAAAGAATAAATATCATTAATTTTGTTTTACATGTCTAAATCAGGCCGTAATGTTGTCTTCGTCAAATGCATATTATAATTAATATATTAAGTTTATTAAATATGTTTTCACATGACGGGTATCATGGTCTCGAACTGACAATAAGCCAGTAAGATAATTATTTACGCATTTTATAAAATAAAATTGACTTGCATATAACATAGATTTGTATATTTAGTTTCCATCAATAAGATAGCACGTAACCAATATGTTCTACAATAAAAATTGGGTATTATTTTAAATTTAGATGTTTGAGCCGTTGATTTCGTTAACAATTTCATAATTTATTAAAGGTTCTTTCTAAGTAATGCTTGCTTATAAATAGCATTATACTTTTGGATGACATATGTGAATTGTTCACCATAAGGAACGGATCACATTGCTAGTAAAAACAGAGGTATTTATAAAGTCAGGCATACACAACAAGTATATTTAGTTTATAAAAACAATTATCCAGCATCAGTAGAATTTATCACATAACTTAATATTATACAGATTAACATTTTGCTACATGATAGGTGAATCTGCGACAAAGAACATGTTATATATGTCTGTAAATCATCAGATATAAGGCTCTTTTGGGTGTTTGTAATTTAATTATGTTTCGTAATAATTATCAAATCTGCTAACATATCTAGTAATCGTCGTTAGAAAATATAACAAAATGCCCCTCTCTGTGTTTGTACCTTGCCAGTGTATTGGGAGCTGCTGTGGCTTAAGGACTCTGGAAGCTATACCGGGTCAGTGCTTAAGCTCGTGACAGGTGGGACCCAGCTCCTTGTTCTCCAGGTTGAGGTTTTGGGCGTAGGACTAAGAACATAATCCAGTTATAAATACAAAACATGTGATGGAAACTAAATCAACAATTAACATTGATAATGTAGCCTTATATCCCACTGGGGATGATGAGGATACGAAAAATGAACATATTTTAAATTGCACCAAGGGCTGTTTTTCAGCCACACGTGTCATTGTAATGGCGAAGCGGGTATTGCAAAGGGGAGCAAATATCGAGATCATGGGCTCGTATCCGGATCACAACTGTGATTGTGGAAGTTGTTTCTCAGTGCAGACGGCCCAGAACCAAACTTTCAAGTTCTGACCAGCTCAGCATATAAAGATTCAGCATCCGCACCCGTACTATGTAAATATTAAACACTAAAATAGTAACTAAACTATGATGTTTGAGTTCCATATGTGTTATACCTACCGAGTTTTAAACCGTGTATTATATTGAAGTTGCCTAAATAAATTATAAAGTTTAATGCGGTTTAATTTTGATTGGATTCCGGGTAAAACAAGTGATGAGCCATTAGTGGATCATCCTGCTTCCAGACAAGTCGACAAACTGTCTACTGGTTACTGCCACATTTATTTAGATCAGACCGATTTATCGCTATTGGTTGTTGTTGTAATTGACCTGATCCATCTAAATGCAAATACTAATCACATTTTATGGCCCGCTTCAAGTCTTGTTTTAGTGAATGGTGCACAGTTACACGAACCGTCTACCAATTACCCATTAATCTAATGAATTATTCATTAGCACACTTTACATATATATGGTATTTTGCATTCGGAGAAAATTAAATGTGATTTACTTGCAAACCTTCAGTAAATATAACCCGTGTGCTATAAGATAATTGTGCAACTAAAACGTCATACTCTCACTTCGCATAAGGACAATGCAGAATGCATTACAATTGTGGGCATTTAATTAAATTGACTACACTTGTATAATTTCATGCTATTAAGGCTGACGTGTTATTACGGGTACACACCACACACTTATTCCACTCCATGATAATTTTGAAAGGGTTGATATACTCAATATATCCAGTTATTAATCACGGGGCTGAAATAACACATTCCCAGCTTAAATGTTAAGCATATATAAAGTGGGAAAATAACAATACAAGTTTTGTTGGCCATGTATCTTGAGTCGAAATACTTGTCACTTGCAGTAGTATAACATTGGATAACCACGGTATAACCACAGTCTTCTGATGGCTTTCTACACAGGTATTCAAGTTCAATGTCGTTTATAAATACTTATATGCATAATACAATCATATTTCTAGTATGAACACTTGTAAGGTTGACAATATTAAGTTCTTGTGACATATTTAAACCTGTGCAATGTGTCAATGAAAAATATTTACCGAGAGCCGACAAAACTAAGTCATAATAGAACAGGGACTGGCAGAGATAGGGATTGAATATATATATATATATATATATATATATATATATATATATATATATATATATATATGGGAATATATGGGAATGAATAAATGGCCCACCAAGTCACAGGTCGGGGAGAAGCAGAAAACAATTTGTTTAACTATTGTTCTGACATAATTACAGGCTCCGAGTTATTATTCTCCATCCTCATCCACAAAAATATAAATAGTGTTGATAATATGTATTTCATTGAAACACCCCTAAGAATACAACTAAATACAAATCCTGATTTATTTCAAACGGTATTATGCAATCGAAATGTAAGTAAAAATAGAGAACAAGACGAAACAAATAACGAAATAAAACTTATCTAATACATGCCTTCTAACATCGGCATACACCCACTCAACAACACGAAGAGGCACAAGCTCTGGTCCATACCAAAAACCGATTAGACGCAGATAAATGTAAGCTCCAACAGGTGCATCAAAACATAGATTAAGGCAGCAATTCGTAAATGAGCAATAATGAAGACAGGAAAACAGAAATACCTGGGACTCGAAAATAAATAGATTGGCAGATATAGATTGAAAAATAGGCAGGTAACTCGGCACATAAACAACTAGAGATGTACAAAAATATTGTATATAAAGGTTAGTGACGAGTAGGTCACATATTTAAGATTAGCTCTAATCTGGTTGTCATAAATAACATTTAAGAACTACAATAGTTAGAATAGCAGAAATTAGGTCAGGTTTGAAAATGATAGCATTGTTCAAACAGTACAGGCTGTATATTCCACGTACTATTTGCGTCTTTGGAGGGACGTCGTTTATGCGTCTTTGGAGGGACGTCGTTTAGGTGTCTGGTTATCCAGCATTTAAATGACTGTAGCAGGCACAGTACGCTCTTAAAGCATTATAAGTACTCCTCCCTCAGGAATAGAAACACTGCATCGCATCTCGAGCGGTGGCATTGGACACGACTCTTGCCTTGTTGAAGTTTGGGGTAGGAACCCCTGGCTGTCGCCTATTGGGCACAGCCACCTGGTGTTGGCTACTGTTGTTGTGACGAATGGCGTACTATGCAATGTTTAGTATGGTGGAACCTCAGTTTAGTATAGAAGTCAATTTCGGAGGAGAAAAAACCTTACCAGTTGCCTGGTTGGACTAAAACCTCCTCCTACTATAATGTCGCGGCCGGGAACCTCCGGCCTCCCGAACAGCACGGATTATGGGTACGGGGGCCCAAGCTCTTATCCACTAGTCCATAGGGGCGGTCTGATCTGTCCTTGGTATGTGTAGGGATCTTTCTGGAGAAGTGGAGTTATGATGTCTGGTAGAAATGTTGATTTCCTTATGAGCAACGCCGCTAGGTGGCGGTCTGGAAGTTTGTGGTCTTCCGGGCGGAGATGACCTTTAAGTGATCTTCGGTGATTCGGGTAGGCTGGGCAGTTCAGCAGATAATGTACCAGATCGTACACTTGTTGACAGTGCCGGCATAGTGTTTGGAGTGACGAGCCGGTGAAGTTTCTTGTGTAAACCCAGAAACGCAGTCTTCTGAGCTGGGTGTCGGCCAATCTGTTGTTAAGGATATTATGTCCAACTACAGTGGTCTTCTGGTACCAATCCTTTGATGCTGATGTGTAGTCTGTGTAGATCGATTCCAGTCGATTGGAGATGAATCTGTCAACAAGATAGTTGAATGTGCCTGGGGTATGTTCGGCATATTCGATGACGTCTAGGCTCGTGGCTTCGTTAGCTAGTTTATCGGCTCGGTCCAGTTTGTACTATGAGATTCAAGATTAGCTCTAATATGCTTGTCATAAATAACATATAAGAACTACAATAGCAGACGTTAGGTCAGGTTTGAAAATGATAGCATAGTTCAAACAGTACGGAAGCTATGACTCGCTATTACGGTCTGCTTCAGCGCAGATGTCAGTCTTTTAATAGCAATTAAGATAAACAGTTTTAATAGTAGTCGCTTCATGACGCCTGCCCGTTGTAAAAACTGATCTTTGAAGACAGTGACAATTGGGTTATATGGTTTATATAGTATTGCTTTCAAGAAAGATACAGAAATTGAAAAATAGCTATAAATAGGGCTGGCTAGATAATTAATCTAAACATTCTCACTACTGCCGTGATCTGACTTGGGTGTTCTACTCCCAAACTCCACGGCTGTAGGTGATTCGCTTTTTGTTTTGCTTGGCGGCTTAGGGACTGGTGAGACATTACACATGTCTCAGCAAGAAAAGTCGCCACTCTGGATTCAGTCCCCTGAAGAAACGTCCAGAGTTTGATTTCACGGTTCGAGATTCTCTGTGCCTGTGCCTTATTATACACAGCTAAAAAACACACACACTCACAAAACACACACACATACACACACACGCACACGCGAGCGTGCGCGCACACACACACATATTATTTTGTTGTCTATCTCTCCCTACCGCTTACACAGTCACTCACTTTCTCACTCACTCTATCTATCTATCTATCTCTCGTTCTATTTATACTACTTATTATACATTTATATATCTGTTTATGTATGTATCTTTCTCCAAAAAGATGTGTTAGAAAGTGGAAATGAAGAGTTTGATAGACAATCCATATGTTAAAATAGGATAAATAAATTCATGAATGCTTTGTAGGGTGTAACATGTGTGTCATAACAATAACACCTAGAGCTGGACCACGTAGGTTATTGCCAGCATCGTTCTACTCCAGTGTTTACATTTTATCTAGCGATCAGTACCCCATAGTCAGTTTATTCTGTTAAATATGATTTGATGTTTCATATTTGATTTAAATATACATGTATTATAATATGTAACACCTAGGTTGAGTATGATGTGAAGACGAAAGTTGTATGACAAAGTTCGTTTAACATATTTGTATAGCCATAGAAATCTTGCATCAGTAGTTCTGGAAATATATCTTGAAAATAAATATTATCTTTGTGTTTTGAAATAAGATACGTGTTTTGAATTATGACCATATAATCATATGTGCATAATATCTTAATTAATGTAGTAATACATAGACCAATTTGACGTTATTCTCCCATTAGCCTATCTGGCAGAACCATTATAGGAGTAAAATATATGATGTCTACACAAATTGATAAGGATTCCCACCCAATATAGTTTGCATCAAGTCTTATGAACTATCTCCATGGTAACGTGTTTAAGACTGACATATGCTCGGCTTTATTTAATTGTAGAAAGTGGCAGACGATATATCCTTGAATTAGTGATTAATATGTCTTACTTCGTCTAGAGATGCGGCATAGGTAATGTAATCAATAGAGTCAGAGGAGCAACATATATAATATATCCTGAATCATTTGCCATACATGCGTAATATGATGTGAACAATATTCGCTGTATATGTATATATGGGTATGTGTGTGTGTGTATGTATGTGTATGTGTGCGTATTTCTGTTTGTGTGTGTGTGTTTAACTGCGTGTGTGTGAGGTTATGCGTGTGTGTATGTATATGTGTATGTGTGTGCGTATATACATATGTGTGTGTGCGTGCGTGTATGTGCGTGTCTGTATGTATCCTTTCGCGCTTATGTTCCGGGAAATACATGTGTATTCTTACTGATAAATTTAGGATTGTGAATTTTACACTAATATAACCAATTATAATAGCTCGTTCCGTTGACAGCAGTTCTTATCCACCACATTTTGTGACAAACTGTGCGGCAATGATCTCTGATAAACATTAATTAAATCAGATTCTGCAGCAAACGAAATTTGTCAGAACTGGGGTTAAATGTGTGGTTCGTTGCTTACCAATGTCACATAGGGCCTCCAGTAAAACGGAATAATCATGTACTATTTCCGAGATCCCTGCTGACAACGTTTAACAGGTATTTGTGTGTATGCGTGTCTGCGTGTCTCTGGGCATATGTATGCGTGTATATATTTAAATTCTACTGTAGCTGTATGAGTTTGTTCGCAAGTTTGTGGATGTTTTCGTCTGCGGGTGAAGAAGTTTTGAGTATGTGAGTTAATGTATGTATGTGCGTATTTATATAATATATAGCAATGTTAGTGAATTGCATATTGGTGTACGGACGTTACTGTATGGACATTAGTGTACATTGAAAATAGGTGTCTAGAGTTTCAATCCGACAAAATGTTAAATTGGCCTCTTTAAATTCTGCCGAAAGTCTATTTCCAAGAGTTAATCGCAGCAGGTCGACACTTGCGCAAAGTGCTTATCGGGACATTTGTAATTTGGGATATAAAGTTCGATATGACGAAGATGATGGATTTGAACATCAAATAAAACAATAACATGTTCTTGCTTTCCTTCCTGCTGATATGGTAGTACCGGATTTATAGAAATGGAGGATGCAATGCCAGTCTCGCTAAATGGAAAATTTGCTCCATACCATTTGAGGAGATGTAGTTGAATGGAGCTGAATATAGCAGGGCAACAATGTGATCATTCTCAGATTGTTTAGGGGCTTCAGTTACAGAGAGTGCGACAATAATGTCTGAAATAGCGTATAACTTGTGATTTTATGATTTTGGCAAACGTTTTATTTGCATAGGTCACAGGAAAAGGTTTCCCAAATTAGGCAGAATGTCAGTGTTATTTATTAAAATCAATTTCAATCAGAGATGTAATTTCTTTTTCCTAGAAATAAAGTTACAGTGGTTTAAAACTTGCTTTGCTAGCATCTCAGATTGATGAATGTGCCCAAGCTGTAATGGCATTGTTTAACCTGTGTTACGTATTCTATATTGTCTTTGTTAAACGAATACAATTGTGTATTTTATCACTTATAAGTGTGCAAATAGATTTTCCAGTGGATGGAGTATACATTCATTGCCCCGAAAAGAAGATTCGTTTGCGTGATTGGCTGCGAAAGATGAACAGAGCGCACTGGAAACCAATTTGCCATGGCAAGCTCTGCGGGAAACACTTTGAGAAACGTATGCTTGTTATGTCAACGTCTTGGCACGAGCATGCCTTTATATTAAAAATAATATAGTAGGAAATTATAAAGTACCAGCTGATGGTGACCTTTGATTTGATATAGACTTGTCGAGAGAAAGACGTAATTTTATCTTTTAATTCACTTATCTATTAAAAAACCTGATTGGTTATGGGAGTACCTTTTCAATTTTCAAATATTACTAATAAATTGAAACTCCTAAATCTGATTTATTCTGGTTTATTTACCCTGAAAAGGGAACAAAAAGGATTGTCATTATTCAGTTATTTATTCTATTAAACATTAGTTAATTACATTATTTGCAACCTATCGTCACATATACATGAACATCTACATCTACCTTTTCTCAGAGTAAATAGGAGTGCTAATTATTCGAATCAGCTATATATGTATTGCATTGGCTTCATTGTATCCAAAAGACCATATATCAATGTCATAATTGTTGTAGAATTTCCCGCTGACTACATATATCGATGACTGTTTCAGACTAATACATGTCATATCAAGCTTTAAGAACGATCTCCTTGGTTACATATTTAAGTCTGACTTATGCTCGATGTTGATTTAATTATAGGTAAAAGACAATGACATAAGGTTGGGTTAGAGTGAAATATGTCTTTCTTCGTCTAACAATGTTGTATCGGTAACACAATCAAGTCAGAGGACGTAAAGTCAAGATGGGGAACCGCATCATTTTTCCTGAATCCCGAGAGATGAAGGAATAGTATTATACAAATATTATTCACTGAACGAGGTGTGATCATAAACGGCGACGGGATCAAAGCGGAAAGAGTCAACGATTTGGTTTTATGAATGAAAACTGAGATAATATATATATATATATATATATATATATATATATATATATATATATATATATATATATATATATATATATATATATATAGAGAGAGAGAGAGAGAGAGAGAGCGATAGAGATAGATAGTGTGTGTGCGCGTGTATGTGTTGTGTGCGTGCTTGTGTGTGTGCGTGTGTGTGTGTGTGAGAGAGAGAGAGAGATGATATCACTGTTTGTTGGGATTTCTTGTAATATTTATCTGTTTATGTGCAGAAGAGCTTTCTGTCTGCCACTCTGTCTAGTTTTCTTTCCATATCTGTCTATCTATCTGTCAACTTTTAGAATGCCTGTCTTTATCTGTTAATATATGCATCCAGTCGACCTAAGATTTTATTACAGAACCTTATCGAGGAGAGTGAATGTGCTTTATATCTGAAACACCACGGAAAAGCTTTGCAACTGCCAGTATATTTTAGTTGACAACAACATTTGATATTCAGTTCCTATTTAATAGAACCTGAATATGTATCGATGTTTCTTTTATTGCAAATATTAGTATACACGTGACGTTTGTTTCTAAATTTAGTTTATACACACAGTGTTTTCTCCCGTTTGCTTTTTATTGTATTTATGGAATACATATCGAAATAGAAAATACGTTTGCTGATTTGTATTCCTAATATTGGTGTGTTGTGTGTGTGCGCGAGTTGTTAATAATAACATATCATGTAAACAATATATATTGTAGTGTGCTATAGAAGAGAGAAGAATAATTAACGTCTTAAACCTGTTAGTATAGACATTATAATTAAGGCAAACAAAATTACACTGGATGAATAAGAAAATCTCGCACAAATTCCAATGCAAAAATATCATATTTTATCCTGAAAAATAAACATCGTTTAATTACGCGGTCCTATATCTCACACATACCATACATAAACCAACAATAGACTGCACAATATTCAACTTACAACTCAATTACTAATTTACCTATATATGTTCTTTTTCGGCTGTGATACTATCAAATGTATGTATAGGTATGAAATATTATATTTGTTGTAGGCGACTGTGCCTCTACTTAAATCCTATAACAACTGCGCATATAATGTTGCATTCAGCATTTACAAAACAAGATGCCTCTGTATATTAGAAGTACGTTGATGAAAACCCAATGGTTCAAGTTGATGTCATATATTAGTCATGAGTATTGTACCTCTTAGCAACTTAGATTATTAAATATGCATTGCTAGTATTTAAAATCAACACTATTATTATTATTATTATTATTATTATTATTATTACACTTATCATTATAAACCTGCAAACACACATATGCTTCTAGATAAATATTTAGTATATTGTCACACATACACACACACACACACACACACACACACACACACACACACACACACACACACACACACACACACACACACACACGACAATGCCTCTCTGAAACACAGTAATATATTATGTTGCTTATGATGAATAATTAACGAACAGAATAGCGTCATTTATACCAAACATTACCTAGTCAAAATCTTCGAAAATATTTTAAGTGTAAGCTACATAATGCCTCTGATTAATATTTGAAATATATATATATATATAATATATATATATATATATATATATATATATATATATATATATATATATATATATTGACTAGCAGTAGGGTCGCCTCCATGGTCTAGCGGTAGCGTGTTGGACCACAGATCACTACCACCCGTGTTCGAATCCCGGCGTGGGCATATCTGAAGGTTGTTTCGTCTTTCACTTCGTCTCATTACCTATGGAGGTCGCTCGGCCCAATTAGCCTACCTTGTGCACAAAGGTGGCCGTAAAACATCAATTATCAGTCACTAGCAGTAGGCACGAAGACTCTCAGCACTTAATAAATCTAGAGTATGTTTTTGCATATCCATAATCGGAATGCTATATAAATTTAACCTGCGTTACATCAAAGGAAAAAGACTAAGCGTATTTGCACTTTACCCTGACATGGACCGCGTAGCCAAACGCCAATTCCATCTTTTATTGTATTAATATTTCTTCATCTTATTAGTATTCCTATTATTATTATTAGTATTAGCATTAGTATTAACATTAACACTATTTCTACTAGTACTATGATATATCATTAACAATTAGAGCTAAATTTCATTTATGTTTCAGCAAATGTCAAATGAGCCTATTTTAATGTGCAATGACAGATTTATCCCTATTAAAACGAAATTACATTGCAATTAAAACTAAATTACATTTACGTTTCAGCGAATGTTAAATCAGTCAAGTTTATCATGTAAGGACATATTTATCCCTATTGTCGGCTTACACGAGTCAGCTAAGTCCAATACAGAACAACTGAGTGGTTAAATGATAAACTATCCATTAGATACAGTACATGATACTAATTGCAAATGTGATATATAAACACGGAAAAGTGAATTTGAAGCGATAATCGCTGGACGATTTACTTCACAAAACGCTATTCAATTGTTTATATTAACGACAAATATGTTGTGTATATCATTATATGTTAGTGTTTCTTTTACTGAAATATGTAATATATTAAATATTTAATGTGTGTAATGCAAAATGAAGAAACCTAGATGTAATCTAGCGACGACTCGTTACCTGGATGATGTCAGGTTAAATGAATAAGCCGAATAGTTTTGTTCCAACTGCGAAGGGGCGAAAACAGTAACCTTATTCTTATTAATCGAATTTCGTTAAGATGTAAGTATTATTTTCTTTTATATTATTATTAAACAGTTATAATATCCAAAAATAGACTCTTCTGGTTTTAACGAAACTGGATATGTTTTATCAGATTACTCAACACTAAATACTAAATCTCTGTTTCATATTGAACTTAAATTAATAAAAAGGTAATCAATACATCATTGCCCTTCTATCAGTTCAATAGTTCAATTGCGTATTCTTTATAATTAGATGTTTTACAAAATTTACATATCTAAAACAGTATTTATTTGATGAAGTAAATAATACCGGGTCGTTACACAAACAAAAGAAAATAAAGATCATTTATAGTTTTTGTCAAAGACTGATTTTCGCCGCGTGTCCTTAACCCTCATTTGATTAATTTTGAAACAAACGCTATTTTCCTTCACAATCGTGCTAATTAACGGGTATTTTTTTCAAATTCATGCGATACCTTTTAGAGCATAAATAGTATTTGGAAGCATTTATTAGTTTCTTGTAATTCGAAGTTACATTAATTCTGATTATTGTCAATAGGAAGAGCATGCAAAGCCGACCATGACCCCATTATTGGATTAGACTGATATGGTTCTTCTGAAAGCTTACCCTAATATGTGGGCGTTTGTTAGTTTTCAAGTATAGTGAAATTGTAATTTGAAATACTTCCTATTTAATATAACCCTAACAGTCTACAATATAGTCTTGCCTCCTATTTAAAGTCATTACATTTCTATAATAGAAATTAACAATTAGCGAATCGTCTAAATAACTCCAGCGAACACTCAAACATACTCATACATAGTCAAACACAAACACATTCAGACATATATATTCACACACACAAACACACAGACACACACAAACACATACACACACACATATAAATAAATAAACAATATATATATATATATATATATATATATATATATACATATATCCCTGCATTCATAAATCTAGGAAACGATTAGTGGATGTAAAACATCAATCACCAATCACCACATATAATATTTAAATTATCGTTATAGTTTATGATAAGGAGGCAACATCCATTTGTTATTTATTACCATTCTGCTACATGTGTTCCTTGTGTGAGTACGTATTGCATAAGTAGTTAACACATTAATAAATATATTTTATAAATAAGTGGCAGAGAAACAATATTCGATACCAGAGTATTGGCATACATCAATAAGTAATATTATCGACATTTCAAAAGTAAATAGTATGCATTTACTAGATTGTTTGACTGCTGTGAAGCATGAACAATTGATACAAAACAAAGGTTATGCAGAAAAGGATAGAATTATTATGATTTAATAAACACAAATTCTATTGGACAATGAGTACTATTTCCCTAATCATGAACTCAAACCTATTTCAGTAGTGTAACAATTGCAGTAATTTGACAAACATCTGCCCAAATTGCGCTATCCTGTGTGTCATCAATTTCGACCCATTACATCGAAGTTAAACCCAACGGAGCTATTCTATGGTAATATTGTAATTTGGTTAAGACCTGTGTCAAATAGCATTTGGTCGTGTTAGCGTGGAGTATTTGCTACTAGTGTTGTGGGAGTTGCATCGATAATAACATCCGAAAGTAGTGTTAAGGTTAAATAGAAAAGCGCTGCATATAAATATATAAATAATCCAGAATAACTAAAGGATATTATTTATACTTGTTGATGATGTAATAGCAAACATGTTTTGGACAGACATATACACAGACATACACACAGACGTACACACACACATACAAACACACACACACATACATAAACACACACACACACACACACACACACACACACACATAACATATACACACACACACACACAAACACACACTCGAGAGAGAGTCGCATATACACATACATACATAACTATAGACACTGATGTTCACATTCATACACGCATATAAAGTGTGTAATAGTGACGAGTATGTCATAGTATTTATTGGATTTGTATGCTTATGAGGTATTTGACCCTCCAGCAAATATCACAAGGCATATTATGCTGCGGTTGAGAAAGTTCCGTTTTCTATGCGTGGATACCATATTTCCCGGTCCCTGCATTCAAGAAAAGTTGATCTAGAGCTATATATTCCGTGCACTATTTGCGTCTTTGGAGGCACGCCGTTTAAGTGTCTGGCCTGGTTATCCAACATTTAAATGACTGTAGCAGACACAGTACGCTCTTAAAGCATGTACTCCTGACTCAGGAATAGAAACACTGCATCGCATCTCGAGCGGTGGCATTGGACACAGTTCGCGCGGTTGGTGGGTTTTATATAACAATTAAAAATTCACCTTGGTTGTTTGTGGGAATAGAATTATCTTTCCTAGGTCCAGTTATGTCCAGTTTGTACTATGAGATTCAAGATTAGCTCTAATATGCTTGTCATAAATAACATATAAGAACTACAAAAACAGACGTTAGGTCAGGGTTTGAAAATGATAGCATAGTTCAAACAGTACGGAAGCTATGACGCGCTATTACGGTCTGTTTTAAACGCAGATGTCAGTCTTTTAATGGGTTTTAAGATAAACAGTTTTAATAGTAGTCGCTTCGCGCCTCCCCTTTTAAAAACGGGTATTTGAAGACAGTGACAATTGGGTTATATAGTTTATATAGTATTGCTTTGAAAAAAAGAAAGGGAATTGAAAAATAGCTATAAAAAAGGGCTGCTTAGATAATTAATAAACTTTTTACATTGCCGTGATCTGACTTGGGTGTTTTTTTACACTCAAACTCCACTGCTGTAGGTGATTCGTATTTTGATTTTGCTTGGCGGCTTAGGGACTGGTGAGACATTACACATGTCTCAGCAAGAAAAGTCGCCACTCTGGATTCAGTCCCCTGAAGAAACGCCCAGAGTTTGAATTCACGGTTCGAGATTTTCTGTGCCTGTGCCTTATTATACTCAGCTAAAACACACACACACACATAAAATATACACATACACACACACACACACACAAACAAACAAACACACACGAGAGAGAGTCGCACATACACATAGATACATAACCATAGACATTGATGTTCACATTCATACACGCATATAAACATACAGTTATAAAAAATTTTACAACACACACACACACATACACAAACATACACATACACATACACATACACATACACATACACATACACATACAAAACACATACACATACACATACACATACACATACACATACACATACACATACACATACACATAAAATACACATAAAATACACAAAACACATACACATACACATACACATACACATATATATATATATATATATATATATATATATATATATATATATATATATATAAAAAAATATTGCATTTATTGTTGACTATCGTAGAATAGGATACTATAATAATAAGATTTATATATTTGGTAAACCTTTCTGGCAAGTGTGAGGGGCGCCTCCGTGGTATAGTGGTAGTGTGTTGTTACACAGATCACTACCACTGTACACAGATCACTAGTGACCTTAGAAAGTCGCCTGACCCATTTAGCCTAACATGTGAACAAAAGTCGCCGTAAAACATCATCATCATCATCATCATCATATTCTTCTAAAATGTTTAGATAAAGGTAGAGCTTGTCATTTTTGGCAAATATTAAAATTAACAGAATATGTTGAACATTTTTTAAATAATCGGTATAATAAATTAACATGGGTAGTCATCATATCATTTTAATTAAAAATCCAATTAATAAAAATAAAATAAATTTAACTACTTCGTTATCATGTATTTCTGGATTTACGCATTAATTAAATTACGTGCTGATTAAATGGGCTTGTTCACAAATATGTTATTGCAGTATTTCAGTATATTTGCTACAAAACCAGGATATAAATGATTCGTATTTTTATTTTGCTTGGCGGCTTAGGGACTGGTGAGACATTACACATGTCTCAGCAAGAAAAGTCGCCACTCTGGATTCAGTCCCCTGAAGAAACGTCCAGAGTTTGAATTCACGGTTCGAGATTATCTGTGCCTGTGCCTTATTATACACAGCTAAAACACACATTGCCCGTGCCAGAGATTGAGGTTCGTGTTTTCTTTTTACCAATTTTGTTTTATTTGATATAAAGGGTTAGTGACGAGTAGGTCATAGAATTTATTGGATTTGTTTGCTTATGAGGTATTTGACCCTCCAGCAAATATCACAAGGCATATTATGCTGCGGTTAAGATGTTCCTTTTTCTGTGCGTGAAGACTATGTTTCCAGGTCCATGCGTTCTAAGAAAAGTTTATCTAGAGCTGTATATTCCGTGCACTATTTGCGTCTTTGGAGGCACGCCGTTTAAGTGTTTGGCCTGGTTATCCAGCATTTAAATGACTGTAGCAGACACAGTACGCTCTTAAATCATGTACTCCTGACTCAGGAATAGAAACACTGCATCGCATCTCGAGCGGTGGCATTGGACACAGCTCGTGTGGTTGGTGTGTTTTATATAACAAGTTTAATTGTATATATAATTCACCTTAGTTATTTGTGGGAATAGAATTATCTTTCCTAGGTCCAGTTATGTCCAGTCTGTACTATGACATTCAAGGCTAACTTTAGTCTCCTTGTCATTAATAAAACCCTATATTATAATTATAGTTTGTATAGCAGACATTAGGTCTGATTTGAAAATGTTAATATATAGAACGGCAATTCCGCCATAACGGTCTGCTAACGCGCCGATGTAAATTGTTATAATAGTGACGAGTAGGTCATAGTATTTATTGGATTTGTATGTTTATGAGGTATTTGACCCTCCAGCAAATATCACAAGGCATATTATGCTGCGGTTGAGAAAGTTCCGTTTTCTATGCGTGGATACCATATTTCCCGGTCCCTGCATTCAAGAAAAGTTGATCTAGAGCTGTAATAATCC
Organism: Paralvinella palmiformis; assembly: GCA_025642065.1. Lineage (NCBI taxonomy): Eukaryota > Metazoa > Annelida > Polychaeta > Terebellida > Alvinellidae > Paralvinella > Paralvinella palmiformis. The sequence goes on along the minus strand of JAODUP010000787.1, from coordinate 45,024 downwards.
ATGTACTATTTGCGTCTTTGGAGGCACGCCGTTTAGGTGTCTGGCCTGGTTATCCAGCATTTAAATGACTGTAGCAGGCACAGTACGCTCTTAAAGCATTATAAGTACTCCTGACTCAGGAATAGAAACACTGCATCGCATCTCGAGCGGTGGCATTGGACACAGTTCGCGCGGTTGGTGTGTTTTACATAACAAGTTTACTTGCATATATAATTCACCTTGGTTGTATGTGGGAATAGATTTATCTTTCCTAGGTCCAGTTATGTCCAGTTTGTACTATGACATTCAAGATTAGCTCTAATCTGCTTGTCATAAATAACAATTAAGAACTACAATAGTTAGAATAGCATAAATTAGGTCAGGTTTGAAAATGATAGCATAATTCAAACAGGACGGAAGCTATGACGCGCTATTACGGTCTGCTTCAGCGCAGATGTCAGTCTTTTAATAGTAATTAAGATAAACAGTTTTAATAGTAATCGCTTCATGACGCCTGCCCGTTGTAAAAACTGATCTTTGAAGACAGTGACAATTGGGTTATATGGTTTATATAGTATTGCTTTGAAGAAAGATACAGCAATTGAAAAATAGCTATAAATAGGGCTGCTTAGATAATTAATCTAAACATTCTCACTACTGCCGTGATCTGACTTGGGTGTTCTACTCCCAAACTCCACGGCTGTAGGTGATTCGCTTTTTGTTTTTGCTTGGCGGCTTAGAGACTGCTGAGACATTACACATGTCTCAGCAAGAAAAGTCGCCACTCTGGATTCAGTCCCCTGAAGAAACGTCCAGAGTTTGAATTCACGGTTCGAGATTCTCTGTGCCTGTGCCTTATAATACACAGCTAAAACACACACACACACACACACACACACACACATATATATATATGCATTTATTGTTGACTATCGTAGAATAAGATACTATAATAATAAGATTTATATATTTGGTAAACCTTTCTGGCAAGTGTGAGAGGCGCCTCCGTGGTATAGTGGTAGTGTGTTGTTACACAGATCACTACCACTGTACACAGATCACTAGTGACCTTAGAAAGTCGCCTGACCCATTTAGCCTAACATGTGAACAAAAGTCGCCGTAAAACATCATCATCATCATCATCATCATATTCTTCTAAAAAGGTAGAGCTTGTCATTTTTGGTAAATATTAAAATTAACAGAATATGTTGAATATGTTTTAAATAATCGGTATAAAATTAACATGAGTAGTCATCATATCATTTTAATTACAAATCAAATTAATAAAAAAACATTTAAATTTAAATACTTCGTTATCATGTATTTCTGGATTTACGCATTAATTAAATTACGTGCTGATTAAATGGGCTTGTTCACACATATGTTATTGCAATATTTTAGTATATTTGCTACAAAACCAGGATATAAATGATTTCATCATTACTATCATATTTAGGTCTGCATTCCTTTGATATATGATGTGTATAACAGATTAATAAATAAGTGAAGATTTGATTAAATTAATTGATATATATATATATATATATATATATATATATATATATATATATATATATGATGTATTATAGGAGTATATATATATATACATATATATATATATATATATATATATATATAATTCAGACAAGCTGTTAAGAGCAGACATGTGGCCAATTCAATTCCGTTATCAATTCAATTCCATTCAATTCCATTTGGTCAGTTCCAATTCCAATTCGACATCAAATTTATCAATCAATTCCAATTCAGAATTTATCAATTCCAGAATTGATCAATTCAAATTCCGTTTATATATATATATATATATATATATATATATATATATATATATATATATATATAGTTTTGCACTGACATATATATAATAAAAAAAATATAACCCTATCATATTCCTTGTGACAATGACATGAATCAGATAAAAGATCTTGACGATTTTACAAGTGATATATGTAAAAGGCAAATATACCAAAAGCATTAGATGATAAGCATTACGCAAGTTATGTATCCAACATCCACATATAAGACACTTCTAACATTGGCCAATTATATTATAAGTTGCTGGAAAGGAAGCTATTGTGTATATTTAATATCTTTTGAAAGAAGAAGTCATAGCACCATTGGGCCAAATATTAACTTTATTTAATAAGAATCTGCAGGACTAACTGATATTTATCTTCTACTTTATTCACAACACTGAAAACAAACTGTTCGTGTTACTTGTATTCTTTGATCGTATCATTGTCATACCCAAATTTGGCTAAGGCAAAGGACACTTATTGATGAATGTTATTACCCTTGGGCATTTCACAATGGACATGCAAGCTTATCCTGACCATTTTCCCTTAATAGCAGAGTCGTTGTGCTTGAGATATGTATGGCTTTACTTTACCATCGAAATATATTAGTATATTGGCCTTTGTTTTGTCCCTAACGGTGTATGTTGTTTCTGCAATCCTTCGTAATCTACAACTACATTGAGATGGGTAGGTATTTCAATATCATCTGATAGACCCAATACTAGAGAAGGGTTCTGCAAATCAACAATAAAAACATCCTTGCCAATAGAATGTTTCAGTATTAAATACCCGAATTTGAAATAAAATTTTTCTGTAAAGATACACCAGTGTCAATAGGGAACTAATGAGGAATACGAAGAAAGGGTCATGAACAAATTTGACATATTCTCTGATTCTGATAATATGTCAGATGTAGCCATGCCTATATTTGCCTTCTTGCACAATATGACAGTATTATCTGATTTTCATTATCAGGTGGCTATTGGTGGCAGAGAAGAGCCACTTGTCTTTGATGATATAATGAAAATGTCATCGCTGCACGGGCATGTATGGTCGCAGGCATGGCAATTAATTTTTAATTATCAATAATATGTCCCAAATGCTCTAACGAGATTCACTTCCCAAATTATCATGATCGATTATGCCGATTCTTACATCTTCATTGCAGTATTTTCTATCGTTTTATTATTAATATAAACTAATCTTTAAAATAGTAATATAACTAAGCACATTGTTTAACATTCAGCAAGATATATCAGCCATATGATAATTGCTAATACATTTAATACTTAATTCTTTTGCACATCTAGAATTGATATTCTGATAATGTTGTATCCACTGCACAAGGTTTAATTAAAACCTTAGAGTTCACTTTTTAATATAATTCAAACCCCACCATGTTTCATACACGTGCTTTGCAACATATGACTAATTGTATGTCTTAGCTAGTCCAGACAAAATAAGCCAACCATACTTAGCTAAACAATTTAAAATAGTTGCTTTTCTACACTACGTAACCATTAACATGTGTTGTTGTAATATTATTGTGTATTAAGGACTTTATATTTGTTTTCTCGGTCATTAGATTATTGGATGTACGTTTCAGGTTAAACGTTAAAATGATACCTAATATATATATCATTGAACCATTTGTTATATTCACAATATTGCAAATTATACGATGTTTGCAAAACTGTAAGCCTACAGATATCCTGTATACTGAAAATTGATACCCATATCATAGACTCTTTGTATTCAGATTATTCTATATATGACCTGAATGATCATTCGCATTACTATTCACCACATATCATGGCAGAGTGTTTGATAGGAAAGGTTCTTTTAAAATAATTCAGCCACCGACTATATGTAGTTCGTATGTTTTTACATCAAGAGGGAAGAACAATTGCTAATTCCGAATACATGCATAATAAATTCAGTGTTAAATTAATACATTGTCATAAAGCTGTGTGGTACTAACAGTACAAATATCGGGCTTGCCTTTTCACTTGTGAACTTTCTGTAATAGAATTTGTCAATTTATTAAATATATTATCAATATTGAGCCTTAATCCTTTTAATGAGAAACATGCATACGAAGGTTGTATATAGTTGGTATATGCTTCAATTCGTTATTGTGAAAACCTCGGAGTATTTTATTTAATCAAAGTCATCGATCTTTTTTCTGGCTTCTGGCTTCTGACCTCAATGGAAATAAGTATCAAACATATGTGTTCAATACTCAGTATGAACAAAATTCACACTAGAACACTGTATTAAATGGCTGTTTTATTCTTTATTTGGCTTATCTACGCTATATGTTTGTCACATCTGGGACATTTGGCCATAGAGTGCTATTACCACAGACGAAAATCACACAAACAAAGATACTAGCTAGAATCCACATTCCAAAAATGCAGTGCTCTAACCATTGCGTTTTCAAAACAGCCAGCAAAGTTAGTAGTAATCAGCTGTGCTTACTTTTATAGCGTAATTATATTATACTAAACCCCTGTTTAACGACAAAGTATATGAGCTTTTTGAATGAAATATTTCACAAAGATAAAAGTGAATCCCATTACAACTTTGTGGTCGTTTTAAAAAAACTTATTTTTGTTAAATCAACTTTAATTTTACGCTAGATATTGCTAATAAAAAACATGTATTTGAGTTCAATCAAATTCCAAATGTAAATGAAAGAAATGCTTTATTTTATGTTAAGAATAAATTGTAATACTACCGAACTGAAATGTAGCTTCAATATAACAAACATTTTGTTTTTGGAAAAGTTATTTTAAACCTTTACATATACACATTACAAATTTCAGTAGTGTTATAATTCAGTAGAACAAAGTGCCAGTTGCTTATTTAGTACTAACGGCCGAATCAATACTGACTATTATATTTATGTGTTTATTAATTTTAGAATGTAGGAATGCAATTATTTTAGTGGTATTACACTAATTTGATCAGAAAAGGGTAATACTAATATATGAGTGTATACAATATGCAACTCATTTTCTTATTTATCTTTAATTTATCTTTTAATATTGCTAAAATGTTACCTAACCACAGTTCCAGCTTGTGTTCCCTAAGTCTGAATTATTATTAGTATTAGCAAGTGATCCTGTCTTGACTCCATAAAAAGCACAGTAATATCGATATTCTGTTGAATAAAGTGAACAATAAAGGAAATAGCCTCTCACGTAGCAATATCGATTGTAATTATTCCGAGTAATATAGCGCCCCCTGAGATACCTACTGTAGTATCAGTCATCTTAGAATGTTTGGTTGTGCTAAGTCATCTATTGCTCTGTTAGTTTAGTATGATCCTACAAGCCATCAATAATTCAGGGTTACGCAAGGCATGCTGGATAGTTTATTTTCCATTGATTATCTTCTTAAATCAATATGATACAAATATTAAGCTGATAAGTACATATCAAACGTTTATGATGTTCTTTCTATCAACATTTGTTCTATTTAATATGACTCTATATATATTTCTTCATCAAAAATGGATCAATTGTTTTTTTGCTTTCTTTTGAAATAGATAAATTCAAAATGTTAACTTTTGTTTAGAGAAGATTATCGGATTTTGATAATATTTGCCTTTAAATGAATCAAATTGATGCAAGGTGAGTAACAGTAAGTCAATGTGATATTATTCGATACAGACTAATATACAAAAGTTAAATACAGAAAACCTAATATGTGATCCAGAAGTAGCCGGATTATCGTACTGGATAATGAATGGAAATATATTCTGTGGTAAAAAGGGTTTGTCAATAATAGATATTTAGTGCAGATATTCCCCTAGCCCTACTACTTGATACACAACACCGTCGTAGACATTTCAATATTTCTTAAATAATATAACAATTCGATGCTGGCCATTCATATGACGCATTATCATCGCCGATCAATTCACAACTTTAATCGCAGTTGTTCTACGTTTAGTAACAGATTGTTTATCAGACCACGATGTTAGGGGATTAGAATTCCAACGTTATCATGTAATAATTAACATTACTACAACTGTTACTGGATGCATCAAAAACAAATGTTGAGATGTGCTGATCAGTTACCAGTACATAATCGCCTCCAACATCTTTAAGTCGCCCACATCGTATTGTTTTAAATGAGTTGGTTCTTTTCTCTTGTATGTTGTTGTAATATCCACTAGGTTTAAATATATCAGTATTATCTTGTATTGTGGCACATATACTGCTACTCCTTTGTATATAATGATATCATCCTAGTGCGGTGCCACCTACCGTTGTGTTGTGTATTACTAACCTAAACAAATTAATGTGTTCTCAACTGGCTTTATTAACTTATTAATTGTTTTTCTGAATAGAAAATATTCAAACATGTCTGAATGTTTCACCAAATTCTTTCTCATGGAGATTTAAGCGAGTTATCCTAAGTCTAAATTAATGGTAACATTTACAAGCGTTAAAATGTTCATCGTGGTTTAGGTTAGACCCGGCCATAACAGTATCGATCACTTGTTGATATTATCTGTCAAAATTAACACAGTCTATCCCTACAATTGTCAATTGTCATTTTATTGGAATATTAATAATAAAAAGTAATTTCGTTCCCCCGGAGTTTCACTGGCTTAGAGCAGTCCAATATATTTGGAAAATTCAGTAGCGTATTTTTATATGTTATGCTATATATGATAGTGCCTGCCATAATCATTGTGGAGCCAAGTAACATCGTTTCCTCGAGATATAACATGTAAATACTATATGTAGGAATACACTACTACTAATTAATATCATAATAACGTAACGATGTTTTACTCAATCACACTATACGACACACACACCGACACACCCATGCACGCACACCCACATACATACACACGCACGCACGCATGCGCCCTTGCATAAACACACACATATTCTCACACCCGCTAACATTCGAACGGACATATTGATGTTGCTTCCTAAAGTAATGCCTTTAGTTTTTACTCACTTAAGCATACGTTAGTGATTGCCAGATTGTCATATAATATCAGATTGTCATATCATATCTTATTATAGCAAGATATCCTATCACGTACAGTATCACGATTGTCTAGTAACTCATTATTCTGCTTAACAGTGGTTTATTGAATTATATTGACTATATTCATCCATTGTCGACTAATATATAAGTGCTACTTTCTCCATTTAAACTTAAGACAGCTAGTCTCTATCAATGATGTTTCATCTCCTAGATTTTATATAATATGTTATTCGGGATTTTGGCTGATAATGGAAGTACTGCTTAACTCCGACGTCAACTGATGAATGTTGAAGTATACTATTTCAAGACTTTAAATAACAATATCCCATAATAATTGCCTCGATGTAAATACACATAATATTATTCGTTATGCTGCTGATGTTTAAGATAATGTTGGTGATATTGCTATCACTACTACCCTACTACCACTACCACCTCAACCACATTTAGTACTTTTGTTTATCCTGTGGCTAATTCTATTGCTATTTGTATTACTGCTACCACAATTCCTGCTACTACTTCGAACACCAGAGCCAATATTATTAATATTACATACACTAATAGTAATACTCTTTCTAACCATTGTCATTTACGTTACTGCTGTTACTACTAATGATAGTATTTTAACTACTTCAATAAAACAATAATTTTATTACCTCTATAATAATAATTACTACTATCACTTCTCCTTCTACTACTACTTCTACTACTAACAGTACTACTACTTCTACTACTGCTGCTGCTATTACTACTATTAATTATATTATTACTACTGCTACTACTACTACTACTACTACTACATACTACTACATTTACTACTACCACTACTCCTTGTACTACTCCTTCTACTACTACTTCTACTACTACCATTACTACTACTACTACTACTACTACCACCACCACTACTACTACTACTACTGTTACTACTACTACTACCACCACCACCACCTACTACTACTACTACTACTACTACTATTAATTCAACAAGAACAATAATAAGATATATTACTACTAGGACATCTACTACTACTAACTCATCTATAGCAACTACCACTACTACCACTACTGTTACTACTACTACAAGTAAGTCTCGTTTTATATTTGCATTACCTCTTCATATAACAAATTTATTGGTACTACTGATACTAATGCTTATTCTACAACTTCTGTTAGGAGTACTAATACTACTTTTTCCATATCTACTAACAACACAATAAATACTACTTATACTGGTTCTTCCAAGATTATACTATTCCATTACTACTAAAATAATTACTTCTACTGCTATTACTTTTGCATCATTAACTGTTTCAGTTCTACTTATACAACAATCAATACTACTGCTACCATTATTATTACTACTACTACCACTACTACTACTACTATTACTACTACTACTGTTAATATTTTAATTATTTTTAATTGTTATTATTATTATCATCATTATTATTCTGGTTATAGTTACTATATTGACACTATCGGTACATTAACTATAACAACAATCACAAGTAATATGTATACTATTTCTACTGCTAACACTACAAATTATATAAATACTACTAATATTATTATCATTACTTCAAATACCAGTATTACAGCTACTACTGGTTCCACTCCTACTAGGCCTACTACTATTTACTATCTACTACTACTCCCTCAAATAACACAACAAATATCGTCTACTTGCTATTCAAAAACACATTTTTAATATTACTACTACAGCTATGTTTGCTATTAATACTGCTACTATTGCTATAGCTGCAATCCTATTACTGGAATTACTAATAGCCAAAGTATTACTCTATCTGTTATTGCTACTACTTCTGCTATTACATAAAGTACTACTGATACTATTAGAGCCAATTACAGTAACGTGACGCTCTTATGATATATGTGCAAATGAACATCTCTAACAAGAGGAATTTAAGTAAAACATATAGTGTATCATATTGTCTTAGTTACTTGAGACCTAAACGGTGTAGATAATAAAGACGTTTTTATTTATTAACATGTTATGATTTAATTCGTATTCCATAAAAAAGATAGTATATTACCAGAACATTAGTACCTATTGACATAAACCCAGCACACATAGTGATAACATGACTGTAATATTAAATGGGCAAATATTTAAGCGAGCTGTTGTGAAATAACCCAATAACACTGAAAGGCTACCCTATTAAGGAAACACTAGCTCCTGAAACTACACCTTACAGCGTAATACTCTACCAAATACGTTACCTGAGCGTTCCTCTTAAAGTCACATTTAGGTTTGGCTCTCATGTTTATATTGTTAAATCATAACAACACTATTCCCTTTATCTCTAAATGAGTGTCACATATTGTATTAATTGAATGTTTGTCTGTTTTCTTATTATCTTCGGGGCAATCCACCTGCAACGATATCCGTTAAGCTTTTAACGCAGGCATGATTCGAATGATAACTAATCATTTATATTTAGAATTCTACAGAAAGTTCGGGCAAATCCTCACTATTTGTAATTAAGTAACTTCGGTTTCAGTGAAGCAGAAAGCAAATGAATCGTGTTTGTTGTTTATACGCTGTAATGGGTTTGCGGTAGACACTCAGACTTCATGATAACCTTTAAATTTAATAAACATTAAAACAAGATTTATTCATACAATTACGGAGATAATTTAAAAACACGTTGATTTTGGTTATCCTCCACATAAATAGTTTACGTCAAAACCTGTTGCTGCTTGAAACCATAAACGCTTTATCCATTTATTTTGTTAAAATATATTGTTCAGAAAAGGAAATCGGCCTAGTGATGGAAATATTGATCACCTAAATATGAACACAGTAAATTTACATTAGACACATACAAAAAAAAACTATCAAAAGATGAACATAAGAGAGCTGCATATAATAATTAATCCTGTAATTTATCATAGCTCAGCAATATAATTAACTACTAAGTTAAAAAGGGGCAAAGCTAAAAAAATGCAATCGTTTATTTTTGTGAATCGCTCCAACATAATTATAATTTCTTATCATATTATTTCACTTGATATTTAATTACATCCCATTCTTCTAGTCAAATCAATTTCTAAATGAGGAGATGGTCTGGTCATCCTCTAGCCATTGCTCCTCAAACAATAAATAGAACTTTCCGGTAATTATTTCGAGCCTGACCATAATTTTGTATGTTTCTCTTGAAATCATTTTTGAAGAGCAAATACTCGCTAATCGAATGATATCAAAATTATCTATGAATCATTGATACATAGGCAACACACACACACACGCACCGCACACGCACACACACGCACACATATATATATATACACACACACACACACACCCTTACTTTTTTTGTAATAACAGGCAATAAAAACAATGCCATATATTAAAATAAAAATATTCATTTAAATTAAGCTATGTTGAAGTATTAAATCAGATAACGTATTATCAATTACAACTGAATGATATTTCCTGATATAATAATACCTCATATTCATGATTAGTGAATACACACAGTCTATTTCTTTAAAGTTATTAATACTCACTGCCTAATCGATTTGGTGATTTTGTTTCCTTTGGTGTTTGTCTTGTACTCTGTAAGATAGTCTTAAGACCTAATATCAATCGACTTAGCTTCTTTGTCCTGGCATTTCTATTGTTATTCATTAAGTGGCAATAGGAATAACATCTTATAAAATAAAAACGGGAAACGGTTGCTAATTGAGGTCATATCGAATAAACCCTAATTTCATCTTCGATGCGTTCTATTAATTTCTTACAAGGAGGTATAATATAAAGCCGTGTCTGGTGAATCGCACCACTAATCTACTGCTTTTCAGATACACTTTTTCTTCACTCTTCACCAATTATATTTAGCATTTGAACCAGGTCATAGTGTATAAATTACCATACCTCTTAAAGAGAGGGCATGGATTAACCTGTCTACTTCTAAAGAGTGATACTTGTATTTCATCTTGTCGATAGTACTTTGTAGTAAATCACTGTGCCTGCCCTACCTCTCTATTTACCGTTTTTATTCACTGATAATGGTTTTGCGCCATGACTGGGGTGATTATACACCAGTTGTCTGTAATTTGTCTTATGCACTGTTCCAGATGCGAAATGGTTCATTATGGTTAATTATTATGGTTAGTTTTTTTATTATCGTACCAATATAAATTACATACATATTACACTACTATTCCAAACAATGATGTTTTCGTGACTATATGAGCTTTGCGAAATTTGTTTCGAAAAGAGACGACCCTAAAATAGGTAAGAGATATAGTATGAATGAAATTCCAAATGTCAGATACTTCTTGGAACAATCCATGTAAACAATCAACATGTTAAACAAATGCAGAAACAAAACCTACTCTCTGTAATGTCTATCTGTAAAGGACACTGCACGCTACACGAAAGAAATGGCTTATGATGTAATCAAGCAACTACAAATAGAGCATTCTACCAGCATCGTGGCACTTTAAACCGAGACAGCATCGAAAAATAGAGCTTTACAAAGTTCAACTACGCAATTTGTCAATGGCGTCTACCGTAGAATCCGAAACGTCAGTATAATGTTGTGCTAGATTGAACCCTTTGCCCATATCGAGGGGCATAGGAACTGTCACTACATTATCTACAATCCACCAAGAATTACACGCATCAGCTTGACTGTACACATTACCAGATCGAACCAGATGCCAACGCAACAGAAACCTCGAACTCAGACGGCCTCTTCAAATATCTACCAACAGGTATTCTATGTACTGTGCATTCCACGGTGCCGTATGCTTACCACGGAAGAGTGTATATTGATTTGTAGACTACATAATAATGTTGAGAACTCCAAGATGGCCTAGTATCACTGTTTAGCAATGTACACTTAAAAACATGAATACCGCACACACACACACATATATATATATATATATATATATATATATATATATATATCATATTTTGCCCAACTTGGAGCTATAATTGTTGTTTTAATAAAAGCATAACACCTGTGCAACCACCTTAAATATCTTTATAAAACGCACACACACACACATACATATACATACATGACTCTTTAATTCGCAGTAAACAAATTTAGACTAGTGTTGAATAAATTAGCAGACAACCATTTTGAGTAGTCAATCATAGACCATTTAATTAACAGGTTATGTTAGATGAAATTAAGACATAATACTTGAGTCAAACCCGCAGTTATTTGTATTAGGAATTTCTATGTCATACTTATATTTCATAGATTGTAAACAACATTTTAGCTGTTAAATTTAATCTATTGCTTATTTAACCATAAGTAAGATATTATGGAAAAATCACACATTTGATCCAATAAGGGCTTAGTACTCCCTATATATTCATATAACTGGGAATTCGTTAAGGAACCAGCTGTTGTGCACGTACAGCTGTTCTAAATATGCCCGCTGTAGCCCACGCTATGTATGCACTTATGGCATTATGTTGGCACTGTAAATCATTGTTGCTCCACAAATACTTGAATTATTTATTGTTGGACTATTCATAATGGCTGTAGCGTATCTTCATGATATTGGTTATTTTAGAGATAAATTAATACAATGGTTGAATTAAGCAATTATGACATTATACACTAAACCCGAAATAAACACCACATAAATGCTTTAGTTGTTTAGCACCCTCCTGTTACTAATAACAACTGTATTTGTGTTTTTACACTAGATATGAAATACATATATAATTACTAATATTAATAATTAATTGTCGTGGTAATAAAATTAAGATTAAGATTTTTTTAGAACAATATATATAATATTTGGCAACAATTAATCAGTAATTAAGGATTATTTCTCATTAGTTTCAACCGAAAATCCCAGAATGATATTGTCTTCAGCCAATGGATTTAATTTTGAGTATTTTAAGGACTTCAACCAGGTTACACATGATTCCCAATGTATACTAACTGGAGGACACGTAACAAGATAATGACTGATATCATCTAAATTAGTATTGATACAGTATACATATTGGTAATGGTTAGTAGTTTCGACTTTTCGAACATAAAGCAATGCATTACATGCCAATATTCTATGTATTATGCTATATTGAAAAGACTGCAAACATGTTTCCCTGCACGCCTTAAAGTGGCTGCAAATGTCGATGGCCCGTTGCTCGATCAACATTAGACTGGTTCTCACATCTCATGAGGCATATTTGTGGCATTGCTGATGTTGGAATTTGTATAATTTCCAGTAAATTACTTTGAATTTTGTACCGATTAGATCTAAAGCTGGCGAATATGATGGCACTATCTTATGTTTGCTTCCATGCTTGTCATCTATGTAATTTCTTTGCAGTTCTAAGATATGTCTTCATAAGCCAGGTATAAAGTGATTTGATTTTGCTAGTCATATCAATCAGCTTAAGACCCCCTTGTTCTATTTGTATAACCATTGTGTTTCTCGCCATTTTGTTTAATTTTCCACTCTAAAGAAAGTCACAAAAACATTCTGTCTTTTTTATTACGTTTTCTGGGGTATCTAATAAAGTACATGGATACACTAAGAGCGATGTACCGAGGCTGTTTATCACTATCACCTTTCCCTTCAGAGATATATTTCTTTGCTTCCACATATTAAAAATGGTCCTAATCATTTTTATTCTTGGTTCAAAGTAATATTTATACTATCTATTGCAGGTTTACGTATATGTAGTCCTACAATATGAATTGGTCCATCAGAAAAAGTTAGATTAATATCATTCGCGAAGTGTTTTATATGTTTGCTTATCATAAATGCTTGTGTTTTCTTAATGTTGGTCTAAAGCCATGCAGTTAGTGCAACGGATACTTTACATATTTCCTTGATTCGCGGTTCTGCAATATGAAAGTTATCTGATCAGCCAATTGATTAATTTATTTAGACTCCAGTTTTTTACCTTTAATGTTTTTGCGTGACTTATTCTGATGGCTAACACTTCAACAACTAGCAAAATAAATAAGCAGACAGGGGGCATCCCTGACGAATACATCTGAATATATGCACACTGTCAGATACGTAGCCATTGTTAAGAATTTAACTTTTGACATCAGAACAAATAATTTGAACCCACTTTCGACAAATGTCACCAAATTTAAATATTTCAATATTTCATCCAGAAAGCTCCATTTAACATGTATATTGTTACAACAGTTTAAATGAAGTGAACTATTTTCTTTTGGGATATTTCGTTGTGGATATTATACACACTAATTGTTTCAATTAATCAGATAATAAAATCTTCGATAAGCTCCAGGGTGTTCCCTTCTTAATTTAAGCATGTCAATGTATACCCTCTTCTTAAGAAACCATCTTTACCAGCAAAATACCTAAACAGCTATATACCTATTTCTAATATAGTATTCATATCGAAAGTATTAGGAAAAATCGTATTATGTCGGATGAACGTTACATTAAAATGTAATCACTTGTCTATCGTTTTTCAGTCTGTTTAAAAACAATTTCTCTCTACATAAATCGATCTTTACAAAGTTCATTACGAAATATCACTAAACATAGTCACAGGAAAGGTCTCAGCACTAACATTTGGAGATTTATCTACAGCGTTTGAGACAAATGAGTATTCTGTACTTTTAGATCGCCATATCGTGCACGCTACATACCTGGATCCTCTTATTCGCTATAAATAGATTTCAATCAATACAAATAAGAAACGGGTTTTCAAATCCAATGCCTTTGTTTTGCTGTGTTCCCCAAGGTCCTGTTCTTGAACTGCTACTATTTAATACCAATATCACACCATTAAGCTCTCTTATTCGCAACGACAAATTAGACCATCATTGATTTGCAGATGACATCCAAATACACACATCTTTAACTACACCAAACACTGATCTTTCCCTTAAACACCTTGGTGACTATCTCAATGTTATATCTGGCTAAATGCCATGAATAAACGTACATTCAATGCCAACAAAAGATATCTCATCATTATAGGTATAGCCAGACAAACCAACAAACTTACTGGTTTCTTCCCAACGAACATCCTTAGTCATAGTGTCATATCATCAGACACTATATGTAATCGTGGTGTTATTTGTATTTCAGAAAACACATTTCTCTGACATGTTGCTGCTGCTTCTATCATATCCGTTCAGTCGCGAAAAGTAGGCTTGGTTATTGCAACTCTCCTCTTTGTAACATCGAGTCTAAGGATATTCTAAAACTTCAGTGTGTTTATAACTTCTTAGCTAAGGCTGTCACACGGTTGCCTAGGTTTTCCCATTTTGACCCACTTCCGAAATCTCTTCAGTTGCTCACTCTTCAATCTCGTTATATTGTTAAATTATGCACTATTGCCTACAAAACGTTATATCTATTTGCCATGATTTCTGTAGCACCCAAGCCCAGTGAGCTCAGTTCATCTGATCTTTCTTGTTGTCTGTTCCGAGGGTTAAAACCCATGATGCGATTCGTGCTATTTCAGTTGCTATATATATATATATATATATATATATATATATATATATATATATATATATATATATATATATATTATATGTGTATATAATCTAGGAAATGACATACTAATTTTACCACACGAACGACGAACGATATAATAGCTGCTGCATATTGTACAACAAATCCATGATTTTTGGATACAGTTTTTAACGTGTGCCGTAAACTGGAAACTAGTAAATTGATTAAGTAACAGGAACTTTTAATGTTTAAATAGTTAAAAGTTCATCCTGACGTCATACATATTACTGTATGATCGAATAGGAAACACGCTAACAAACAAGACAAAATATGGCGAACCACAATTGTGACAAATGACTTACTGGATCAATTCATCTTTGTTTTACTTTGTTTTAGTACTTCCTATTGTAACATCTGATAAAAATAATCTGAATATGAATGTCAAAATAATATTCTCCAACACACAGCTTGGTAGGGAAAGAGATCCAATTGTAAAACAAATTAAACTCATTTGCGATACAGCCTTTCAAAAGTATTAAGAAGCCATTATAGCTTTTGATTATTATATTTATATTGAGTTTTCACCATCACTTTCTCAAACATTACATTTTCTGAGACATGTTTATCATTTGTATTAAGATTATTTACATATATTCGTTTGTGTCACTTTCAAGAGAACTATTTTTCAAATGTATTCTATCTATAGTGACAAAGAATAGTAATTTATATGCATACTAAATACTTTAAAAAAACAAGCGATGTGTTTTTAGAATTACCAGCTCGCTTTAAAGTTATGCCGCTATTCCATTTAACTGAAAATTACATACGTACATAAATTACCCGCATCTTCTGAAGACTTCCAAAACATAAATCATTAGTTCTTATCGGAAACAAGTTTGTCTTAAGGGTTGAATGAATATTTAAGCCGGTAGTTTGCCTTTATTCTAATTTAAAATAAGTCAAAACATCATCCCATTAGTACAATACGAGATAATCATTTGCAGATAAACGAAAATATTTGTTAGAGTATTATGATGCAGAAAACATTTCAGTTTATAGACTAAGGTTTTTCCTGATAAAGTCACTAATCAGTGCTACTTAAGATATTCACCATATCTAACTAATCAATTACTAAATAATGCATTAACTTAATTCTATCTTCTAAAATATCTTAAAGAATTAACAATTTTTTTTAACATTTTGCGCACTGACATTATAATAACAAGTATTCATGTTCTCGTATTGTGCTACCCTTCTTTTTCAAATACGAAATAAATAATAAAACTATTATTGAAAGTCACACATATTTATAATCTACAACCTTCTAGACCTCGGGTAACTAAGATAATTTGAAAAGTTGTCTAGGTACTAGAGGAAGTTTATAAGTAGTAGATATAGTAATATTATAACTAGTAGTAATACCAGTATTATACCAGTCAATAAGAGTAGTTTTTTAAATAGTATGCATCAACATTCATCTCATTGTCCTAAACATAAAACTAGACCACTCAGTAGTGTTTGAATGGACTGCCATGACCAAACAGCTCTGACGTCCAACTGGGGAAAAAGCCCAACAGTGAACAATGTCATTGAATTAGGCGTTCATTTGCGGATACCATTATTATGTATGGTGCGATTTGAAAGCACTTCCTGCTACAGTTGTGGAACGTCAACTTCTCGTCTTCTGTCATTTAAAAAAAGATAAACATTATAGTATGCAAACACGATAATGATATATAACCATATACATTAAGCGATTCGGGCTAATATGGAAACCAACCTGACAAATAATAGCTTTTCGTGGGTTCATATTTTACATCATATTCTACATCACCACGTAGGGAATGCATAATCTGAAGATAAGACTAACGCCTTGACTTGGTCTCGCCTGTCAGACTTTTTCATTGTGTTTTATCAGTTTTTATCAGCAGAAATTGTAATAGAAAATTGTATTTACTGGATTGTGTGAGCCAACGTGAGAAATAATTACCACTTTAGGTTCATATTCTTATTCACTACGTTAGGAATGTATGCAACATATAGGACTATTGCATTGCTTTCATCTTGTAGACTTTTTATCGGTGATTTGTGCATAGAAATTATATATACCGGAATAGACAGCACAAAATCAACCCTTTTAATTTTAGGTTTTGGGATGAGTGCACGTACACGTATCCCGGAGTGCCACATAACTAAACACATGAATTAGAAGATATTGTATTAGCATATCTATTGATGCACACTTATAATATACAATGCACCATAGTATATGATAATGTGTACAGGTTATAACTTATATTCATGCCTATAATAATAATTATAGTAATAATGTATATTTAATAAAGCGCCCTTACTAGCAGGAGCCATTCAAATGCGCTGTTGGAATAATATATAATATAATAATACCCCAAATAATGTACCTATAAGAATCCTGTAACGATTTAAAAGATAATAACTATTTATCTGTGAAAGCGACCTTAAATAGGTGTGTTTTTAGAAGAGATTTAACATTTTCAAGAAACGACGCGTTTCTAATATTGGCCGGCAACCTATTCCACATAGTGGGGACTGCAACACTAAAAGCACAATCACCATATGACTTGAGCCGAGACACTGGCACCTGCAATAGTATCTGACTGGATGACCTGAATTTTCGACACCAGTTCAGACAGATATTCTGGCGCCATATCATTAATTTGATTTATAAGTTATTAACAAAATCTGGAAATGAATACGCTGTCTAACAGGTAGCCAATGTAGTTTTTGAAGAATTTGGGTATTCTAGTATCTGTTACAATGCGAGCTGCACTATTCTGAATTCGCTGAAGGCGATTAATGTTATAATCAGATATGCCATATAACAGAGAGTTACAATAATCTATACGAGATGTAACAAAGGCATGGACTACAGTTACAAGTGTTTCTTGTATCAAGAATGCTTTAAACAGATAATGTTCTTAAGATGGTAGTACGCAGCTCGGCATACTGATATGATATGTTCATGTATGTTAATACATTGGTCAAAAATAACCCGTAAATTTGTTAATGACCCATTAGGGGTAATCGAAAAAGCACCATCCCTAATGCTGGTATCTTTAACACAATGTGGTGATGCCAAGTATATAATATTTGTTTTATTATCATTGCGTTTTAGAAGTTTTTTGGTCATCCATAGCTGAATATCGGCAATACAATGTTCTAAATTCTTCAAGGAAGAGGAGAACTTTAACTCATTGTCAGGATCCAGTGATATACAGCTCTGTGCCATCATCATACAATTGATATTTAACCCCATATCGCTGCGCAATGATTTCAAGATGACGGGTATGAATTGTGAAAACCAGAGGACCAGGAACTGACCCCAGTGGCACGCCAGATAACAACAACTGAATGTCAGATAACATACCATGAACAAACACTCTCTGGGAGCGTTGTTCCAGATAGAATCTAAACCATTCAAGTACTTTACCTGACAGACCATAAACCAAAAACATGATAAACTTACTCGGTTGTAAAATAATGTCAGATACTATTAATAGCAGTTTCCCACATCTTTCGGATAGTTCAAAGAATATGTTTGTTTTCTTTGATGCCTGTCATCTTTTGAAAAATGTAAGTGGAGCAATGCATCCCCTATAAGAGATTAACACCTCTGTCGGAATATCAAGGTGGACCGCTATTGTCCATCTGCTGGAAGTTCAGACATCAGAAGGATTACATACAGCCTACAACATTATTGTTGACATTTAGGGTCCCAGTCAAGATGTTTCTAATTGACATCCCATCAATCATTACACCTCACTGGCTATAGTTTTGGGGATCGGTAGTTACTCTTTCCTTCATCATTGCTAACACTTGGCCGGAAAAGTCTGGTCTGGCATCTATGCTGCTTACCCATCTGACAACAATGAAAATATACTATTAGTATGGAAATGTAGAAATAAAGTAGTTAGTAGACACATGAACTCCCAAAGACTGCCCTATTTTATTCGTGGTGAAATATTAATGATAGTGATGAAATGCAGGCATAATACACATTTAAACATCATTTGTAACCATTTTAATTCAACTTTTATTTGAATGGGAATATGTTTCTACACCGTATATATCAAATATTCAGTACTTGTAGATACACTATACTTAGAAATGTGCAAGTTTCTTGGATGAAATACTTTCACGGAACCGATCCATTCTCCACAATGCACGTAAGTACTTTTAATTCTTCTGCATCACCTTTAAACATAACCTTATCTTTCAAGTAATTGGATATTTTGGGGCTATAGAAGAATACAGTTGTGGCAAACCATTTTTGTTATCTGAGTATTCCTGAGGGGGCTGTTTAAACAAGTAAAAAGGGATAGATGTAATTGACACATAAAAGAGTAGAGTTTTAGGTTGATATTTCCACACAGCTCTCATTTGATCAAATTGAGCAGCATCAGGAACTAATTATTCAAATTCTTGATTGACAAATCCACAGACGTATATCATGTCTATAGAAATACAAACTTAATACGTGCATTTGGCATGTGAAACCCAATGAAAGAAGTCTAACAAAGAACACACTGACACCATCACATCTTAGATCTTGTCATAGCCGATGATGTTGACAATTTGATTAAGGTGTGTGTCTGTATATTCCATGCAGCTTTATAATTTCCTTATTAACATTAGTGTATCTTTACACCAGGGTTGGGAGTGTCTGCTGGTGGCCGGTTGCTGCCATGGTAGGTTTCAGCTATCATCTGGGCAGAAATAGTCCAGTATACCATATAGTTCAGTAACTCCTAGCCTGCACCAAATGATTGATATTTGGAGATCTTCTGCTTCAAATGTGAGAGCATTTTTAACCTTTGGACTTGCGTACAGCTAACTCTGAAGCGACTCAGTGTGGCCAAGGCAACAACATTGGTTCTCTCTTACAGGATGCTCAGAAGACATACAGACTTGAACTACTGAACTGAACATTGCAGTGCACTTAATCACAAACGATTAGTAACTGACTGCATAAAGTGGTATCCTTCATTTCTTTGCTAAATGATGTCATTCTTAATGGCGGTTAAATCGATAAATGAATGCAGCAGTATAAACTTGCTGATGTTACATATTGATATCAACTAAATAAACTTGATTGTGTTTTTCAAATCAGTTGTTTCTGCCAATTTATCTGTTCTTGAAACCCTTATAAATGATCAACTAGCAATGCTTAAAAAGCATCCCACAATTTTACTACAAAGTTTGAACTTCAGGCCCCCATTTTCAGAATTATCATTTCTGCCGGCAGGAATAGGTTTATGCCGGCAAAAACCCAATCCTGCTTTACAGAAACAATCTGTTTTAGTTAACTTTATTTCACACATAAATTATATATCGATTGACATGGAAGCCTTTCTTGCTGATCTGCTGGTCTCTTCTCTGGTATTATTGTATACATATATGTTATTTGGGGTATTATTATATTACATATTATTTGTACAGCGCCTTAGGAACTTGTAAGGGTGTTTTACTAAATATACATTATTATTATTATTGTTATTATTATAATTATTATTAGTATTATTATTACAAAAAATATCCATGTGTTCAATTAACATTTCAACTCCTAATCCTAATATCCACCAAATGCATAAACTGTGCTTGTATATTATTAACAAACTACATCATTCGGACCCAGGAGAGTATGCATTTGAACCCATATGGGTGAGTCATCCAAAATAAGTCATTTAAATACCATCATGATCAGGAGAATGAATATATCCACCAATATTCTGTTACCTTAATTGAAATATTTTAACTTGATAACTTGGCACACTATATGCAGGACACTAATTTAAACCTTTGTATGCTTCAAGCATTTGCTGGGCCTCCTTTGAGATTTTTTGTTGTTCCTTCATATCTCGCCACAAATGCTTTATACATACCTTGGCCTTTTTACTCTCCGTTTTGTCATCGGGAGGTCTTTTCGAGTCTGTTCTAACTTATGCAGTGTTTCTTGATATTCTCTTCAATGTATTTGGTTCACATGTATAATAGTGTTGTATTGTGATAGTGGTTATAGTGTAACACTCAGGCTGGGGAGGTTTTGGCTCTGAGCATGTCATACATTTTGAACTGATTAATACAGAAAGTATTGTGATATGTGAATTATAATTTTGTTTGTGCAGATAATCTGGTTTACTCTTGTCCTATTATGTGGCATCAAATATATATAACGTGTAATGCAATTCCATAGATAAGTTAGGATCAGATGCCAGAGACGTCCAGGTTGTCGAATAATAGATAAAAGCTTAATTTCCCTCAACAAAACGGTTAAGCAACTATTTCAAATGTGCTCCTCCTGTTTATGCTTACAGATGAAATGATATTCCTTTTGCAGTACTTCTACAGTTTGTACAACAAACGGCACAACATGAGTTTACCTTCCTTTTTCCACAATCGGAAATTAGGACCTGTTTTCTAAAAAATCGGTGGCTCTGTTCGGTTTTCTTTTAGATTAATGATTCATCTTCTCTATCAATAATACATATTTAGAGGCATCTTTCTTGCTTTTCCTATTAATAAAAGGTAATTACATCATAAGCAATGGAACTAGCAAATAAAACATCATTGATTGAGACTAGTTGTTTAAGTTGTAAATAAACATATTATTCATCGAATATTTGTCGACTATGGGTTAATTTAATATTTCCTGGCTCATTGTTAAGAAGGGAGATGAGTTACTAGATAACTGTTAACAACGTTGCTTGTAGGTTATACTACTCTTTACGTCATAACCTAGTGATATATATTGAATATACTAATTTCTCTATTCTCTCTCTCTCTCTCTCTCTCTCATATATATATATATATATATATATATATATATATATATATATATATATATATATATATATATATATATATATAATTTATAGAATATACGAGTCAATTACCTATAACTTATTGTACGAGGGAATAGTGGACAAGGGTCTAGGTAAATGAATAATACGTATTTTACATCCAATATTGAACCTGACAGTGTTAACATTATGTGTTTAATTGATAGCTAGTTATATTTACAGCAGTTGCTGAATGATGAAGAAGACGCTGTGAATATATTTAATAGCCTATTCATGCAAAATGACACACACACACACACACACACACACATATATATATATATATATATATATATATATCCTGGAAACGAGGCCATTATCCTTTGTGGAATGTAAGCTATCAAATTGTGCTGAGGAAAGACTAATGTGGAGAACTTGCACAACAATGTTGCCAGTGGGTTTCTATGATACATGGAATGTTTTATTTTACTTGACGAACGTTATGAAGGTTGTAATATATAATGTATATATTATGATGTATATGAGTTGAAGGGTGCCCAGTTTCCCTGAGGGGATTAATATAGGACACTGCATCACAAGATACAAAGCTTACCCAGTAAATATGATGATCTCAAAATATTGTTAGATTGCATGAACAGTAATGTCAAAAAGTACATACTTTATTTTATTATGTTAAGGTTTCTTGACGATAAGCAACGATACTATGTTTCATATTGATGACTACAACTGTGTATGTAGTAATTGAACCAAACTCAGAGGGGGAGCAGGCATATACATAAAATTAATTATGTATTATTAATTCAAGACTGATCTGCGCCAAAATATCGAGGGATAATTTGGGGGTGTTTCTATTCATGCAAAATCCAATAACCATAGCTTTATTGTTGGAGAGCTCTGCCGATCTTCTGGTACAAACACAAGTACATATATTTAAAGCTATGATCATATTTTGGTGTAATTGTAATTCGAGAAATATGATGTGTGTTTGGGTACACACCAATATTTTGACTATACTAAACTTCACACAAACAAATACACAACTGTATATCTCAAAACTTTTATTTCCAAACGTTATATCCCAACAATAATAAAGACAACACGAAGGATTAAAGTATAGTTATTCGTATTGATAATATATATATATATATATATATATATATATATATATATATATATATATATATATATATATATATATATATATATTAAATGCAAGAAGCCTCACAATCTGATATCCGGTGTAATAAACCCTCGCATTTCGGACGATCTGCTAGTATTTGTATTCCCTAGAAAATAAATAGCCAAAACACCTCAGGAACCACGCAAAGTCACAAGTCAAATGAAGGTTATTTCATTTTCATTAAAATATTAACTGAAATACTTGATGAATGTGTACAAGAAAAAAGAACTAATTATTAAGAAAAGGAATATTATGATAGAAGAGTGGAAGTCAACTGGGTTAATGCATTCAGCAGAAAAAGAGATATATTATATAAACCAGCTCTAAAGAATAACACAACTATAACATATTGGACCAAATTTATTGAATATAGAAATAAGTTAGCATAATAAAGAGATTATCGTATTATGAACAATTACTAGAATAAAAGAGGAATAGGATACGAAGAGCAAAAGACGGGGAGCCATTAACCTTCTGATAGGTAGAACTAGTGACTAAACGGGAATAACAGACGCTTTTATGATTAACGAACAAAAACTTACTTTTCCTGATAATATTTCAAGTGGTTTATGCAAATATTTCACAAATGTTGGTAAAACCCTAGCTGAAAATATCCCTAATAACAAAAAGTATTGTACATACTATATGAATGACAATGCCAATAGAAATTCTCTTTATTTAACACCAACACGCTCAGAAGTGATTTTAAGGATCATTATTAGAATGAAAGAAAAAACTAGTAGTGGATATGATTTTATTAACTCCATTTTACTACAAAAATTTAAACTATCTGTGTGTGTTCCATTGGCGGCAATAATTTAACTCCAAAATAAAGAGAAAAAATATATTTATAGACTACTGTCATTATTGTCGTGTATATAAAAAATATTGGAAAATGTTATTCAGCAAAGATTATATTACTTTTTTCTTATGAAAAGCGTTTTCTTACAAAAGCCAATATGGATTTCGACCCAAGCTTAGCATGAGTAATGCTATTATTGAACTTAACGATGATAATATTACGTAATTGGAAAATAAACAGCTTACTGTGATCCTGGTTTTCTCTATAGTTTTCAATACGATATATTGACCTTGTTATCAAAACTTGCATAATATGGTTCAGGAGAGCAGCCCTGGAGTGGTTTAAAGGCTATCAGATAAACCGAAGGCAATACGGACAGGTAAAAGATAACCGCTCACATATTGATGCAATAACATACGGAGTGCCCCAAGGCCCGGTAATAGGAGCCCCTTTATTGATTATTTACACAAATTATTTACCTACACATTAGAAAACTGTTAAAACAATTTCATTTTCTGACGACACAGCGATATTTTAATCATCAAATGATACCGAAATGTTATATCAATCCACGAATGAAGAATTACCAAATATTGGAAGATTGGTTTACGGCAAACAAATTGTCATTGAATGCTAGTAAAACGAATTATATATTATTCAGAAACAAAAGCATGGAGCTGAAGGTTAAAATTTTTAAATTACTGGTCAATGAAGAAGAGATAGGTTTAGTCCCAAAAACAAAATTCTTAAGTATTATATTTGATGAACATCTAGAATGGAAAGAACATATCACGTTATGCATAAACACAATTTCAAGTGGTAATTATATTCCAAAAAGTCTGAAACAAACATTATTGACTCATTATTAATAACCATATGCTATAGCATGATATACCTCTTATATATATATATATATATATATATATATATATATATATATATATATATATCTAAGGACATTATACTAGACGTCGCAATGCTCCCCTGGTCGTAGGACCTGCGTTATGGAGTGCGCTTACACCATACATAAAAGATGTATATACATATGTATGCAAATTGAATAAGGTTTACAACCCGTAAGTTTGGTATAAAGGTGGCATGATCTTTATGAACCTCCACCATCGGGTCTTCAGGTTTTACTTCTGCATTGTATGTATTGTGCCATCCAAGTTGTTGCTAAATATAATAATACAAACATCAGATGGTCAGATTCCTATCAACATAAGGTTGAGTGTAACTGGCTTGTGAGGGGGGGGGTATGGTTAAGATAATAGGGTATTAGCATGAGGAAGAAATGGTATTGTTTTAATGTAGTTGATTGGCCTAGTAAGATTAAACTAATAGTTGAATAAAATGTTGGGGGGGGGGGTAGGCTAACACTGGTGTCTCAGTAACTATAAATAATAATAATAATAATTACAGGTTACAGACGCATGTCTTGGTATTAGCCTCGTACATACATAGAACATATGTATTTGTTAATTGTCTATCGTTTGAAATATGTGTATAGTTCGAAATAACCTTATCATTACATACACACACGTGTGTGTGTATGTAATATGTATAATATGTTATATGTATAATATGCATAATATGTTATGTGTGTGTGTATATATATATATGTGTGTGCGTGTGTGTGTGTGTGTGTTTGTGTATATGTGTATGGGTGCGTGTGTGTGTTGAGGGAGGGGGGGGGGTATCTCTGTAAAATCCCGAATGTGTTGCTTCCCCGATAATATTTATATTTATCAAAATATAATAATTCGTTTTTCAATTCTACATCTACAATTGTTCATTTGTGAGTTATTTATAAAATATGTTTATTAATTTATTGATTAACGATACAACACGTACACTAATATTGAAGACATTTACCAGATGGGTGCTGCATGTGTGGGGGGATATGGTGGTGTCTCCGTGAGTGGGTCGGTAATTGTGTGTGAGTTGTTTAGCTGTCTGGAATAAAACACTGATTATTCTAATTCCTTTTCTAAAAATTGATTGTCTACGTTAGAGATGAAATCCTTATGAACATAGTTAGGTGCTCTATTCATGTCATCATATGATATACCTAGCTGATAACGTACATTACCCACTTCTGTTTCAAAGCTGAGTGTGGATTTCAAACAATTACGCTTTAAACCGATTATTATGACTTTGCTATACTGAATACTTATATTGCGATATAAAAGTCCACTTCTATTGGGAAACCTCTTCAAACTGCAGTCTGTATTATTCACTCGGTTGGTTTGCATTGAAAGATTTAGGAAATAATTCCAGATACACCGTGTTATTCAAATTCGTTAATACCGTCAGCTTTGCACGTTATCAGAATCGTAATTAATTTCGCTTTGATGTATATGGAAATAATACATTTAATAAATTACTATTTATTCTTCAAAGTGTCAATTAACACTTACACAAACCGTGCTGTTGTTTGTTTGGTAATTAATCAATCGACGTTATGACAATTAAGCAATTACAAAACATGTTTGAGCAAAAACAATAAATCATCTTGATTTACAAAGGTCAGCCTTTACAACATTATAATAGAATAAGTATGTTGGGTTTGATATGAATGAAATGACTAAATTATTTTCTCACTGGATAAGGCTATTTGTGCCGTATTTGATCAAATGGCCACATAATGATGCTGCTGAATTAGGCTTTAGAAATACAAATTTCTTTCCACCAATATAATAATCCGGATATCATGATTAGTGAAAGAAAATGCAGCACACAGTAGACACCAAATAACTGTTTTCTCTCTATAAAGCCGAATGTTTCGTTTGGCGAAAAACATCTGCAGTCATCAAAATATGATAATTGGTTATTACTTCTGATATATGATATATATTTGGTCGTCGTTCAATTTATCCAAGGTTCAGCGCTGTCATAAAATCTGCTTAGTGAGTAATTTGTACTTTTAAAATATCGAAAGTATACCTTAGTTATGTATGACAATAATCTGAAGTCGAATATTGCTTATTTGCAATTTGTTCACATAATTTATTAATTATTTATTTAATTAACTATGTAACATATACACAACCAATCTACACATGTAACAGATTGGTAATACAAACTTATAAAATGAATGTTGATTCTTTATTTCCGACGTATATAAATAGTTCAAATGATAAATATACAACGCTATTCGTTTGTGTGTTTTGCAGATGAGCTTATAGGTGCCAATTACTATAATTAATTAATGTTTAACAGTTAAATGCATACTAATTACTATATTGTATCATGCTCAGCCTTTCAATTGAATTTCACGTAAAATATAAAATACAAGGAATTCCTATTGATACAGTAATTTTATCACAATGCCTTTTAACCCATTGTAGGCATCAATTATCCTAGAATAAGTCACTGATATAATATTTCACGATGTTATAGTAAACGGGCGAGTACCTAACTTGCCTAGGCCGTAGATAAAATAGCCTACTCGGTTACTAGATAACTTTGCATGGGGTAATTAGGTTTATTAAGGCTAAGTCTTAAATTATCACCTCAATCTCCAGATTGTATTACATTTTGAATATTACGCCTGATTTAAAAGTTACAATGACAGATCAGTAACGTAAGGATGAGTCAGATTTGAATTGAGAAGCTTGAGCTTTGTAAAACAAGTTTCTCTCCTCTGTGCCATTAAGAACGTCCTACTCTGAATATTTTCAGTTAATTGATATAGGTAATTTACAAAATATGAATTCAGGTTATTCATAACCTTGCTGCTAAGGTGATAAAAACTCTATTGTAGTCGGATAATTGGTGTAAAACATCAAGTATTTAGCAATTACCAATCAAATTAAATATGTAGCTTAAAATATTATAGTGTTGTTCTTTTGCCTCATTAGTGGATTTAATTTTCAGCTTAATTTGATAAACATGATATATTGTTGACATATGTGGAATAATATTTAGTGAACCGTAGTAAGTTTTAGGCCAATTATGTTAATTAATTATCACTGGCTTGATAAATAACCAGAACATTACATCAATGTTCAAAAAGGATTGGATATGACTTTTTAACATAACTTTTCTTGCATTAGATAATAATTCTTTACGATGTTGGAACGTTTTCGTAGGCACTTAGCCATGACTGCTGCTATTACCAGTGATGTGTCAAGGTGTAGAAAACAGCTGAGTTTCAAATCTGAAGCCACTCAAACTGATCCAATGTCACGATGAATGGGACATCGAAAATACGGGGAAACCCGGTTGGCATAACTTTAATTAGGCGTAGTAAATGCATAAGATTAACTCTTGTCGGAAAGTGGATGTCACAATAAACCTTGTGTCAACAGTCTACGTGCGTATTGATCAATTGGATGAGGTCCCATTATCAATTTGTAATCAGAATATTCAATTATACAAGAATAGAGGCATATCTGTTTAACGCAATGTATTGATGCATCAGAGTTTCCTGAAGCGATGCTGGAACTGATACACATCAAATCCCCATAACTAAGTTAGTTACTAAAGGGTATGAGTTTAAATATATTCCTCATCAAGGCGGAATATGCGGTTGTGGTATATTGAACCCCTTTATAAGGCGGCACAAGTATCATATTTCTTAATATTACATCTTGCTTAAACATCCATCGCATTAGGAATGGAATCTCCCTAGTAGAATGATAAACTTAGATCTGCTGAGAGAATTCCGAAGGAAAGTACATTGAACCCGAAGCAGTACTTCTTTAACAGCTCACTTTTAAGGATAGAGAGATCACTGTAAAAACGAACACACCACTATTCGTGTAGAAATAGCAATTCTATTCAGTGAGACAGAGGGCTATAGAAACGATTAAGACTGTGAAATTAACTAGGAACTCGATGGAAATAACTCAGATGGAAATCTTCGGCATTTTCTGGGCTCTCAGCTGACAAGTTCAAAACAAATATCTTCATAAAATAACATATCGCCATGGATATGATCATTTCTGATCATCCAAACAATACGTATCGTAATTATCATTATATTTATGACATGCCTTTCCTCTCTAAATATATTGGAACGGATTATGCACAAATGTACCTTTAGATCATGATGTTCTCCGTGACAGTTATTCAACATCAACATCAATTACTCTTGAAAGTCTCCATTTTCATTGCATAAGTTCTTAATAAGGGATTAATGGTGGTATTAATTCAGCTTGATTTATCTTCTCATTTTATGTACTCGTCATCCGATACTACTGGGGCGCTTAGATGTTTCATTTCGTAACAAAGAAGAGGCCCTAACCTGGGAAAGGTAGTAGCTCTCAAACAAGTGTTTCAGTCGCGGTTAAGGCGACACCTTATATTGTTCATCATTTTGTTATAATACAGGGCATCATTTTAGGAACAACATATTACTTTATGTATATACTGAACCAAGATATGAAATTAATAAATGGAATAATATTAAATATTATTGTTAGGCACACTTTCAAACTAGCTGTTTACGACACCTAAAGTACTAAGCGGAACAGCACAGCTATCTATTTCAGAGCTATATACTACTCAGAATGTTGTAATCAGAGTCATCTTCCAAATGCCATACATCAGTGTACGGACAGAAACTTTCCAAACAACTTCTTTAAGACTGCGCAATAAGTTTCCAAATAGTAGTAAACTTGAGTCAAGTAATTAAATATGTTTTACAGTTCACGAAAGCGAATGTGTGTGTGTGTGTATATGTATGCGGCATAATATATGTGTGTATGTTAATGAATATGTGTACGCTTTTGTGTGTGTCTGTATATATATATATGTGTGTGTGGGTGTACTCATACGTGTATATTGTTGTTTTTATGATGTGTGTGTGTGTGTGTGTGTGTATGTGTATGTGTGTGCATGTGCATATTTTGAGGCTTACTTGATTGTGTGTCTGTATGTGTTTCTGTGATTTAATGTACATTCATTCATTTTGATGCTCAGACAAAGGAAATTCTCCTCAACTAGTATTATATACGTGCTACTATGCTTAGATATGTCGCTTAGCTAATCTCATGAGGTCATAATGCCCAATCTTTCTATGGGCCAAAGCGCTCAAAGGTTAACCTGAATAGTTCTTACTGATAGAATGATCAATGATCATGTATTTTGTGTAAGTTGAATATTGTGTACTCTGTTATTGTTTCTTGTCTGGTTAATTAAGCATTGTCTGATTTTCATGATAAACTATTTTGTTTTTATTATCTATAATATAGTTTTTAATAGAAATGAATAGAAATCGTTTGTTAACATATGGTTGAACGTAATTAAAGGAACAAAATGTAAGTTATTCCCATTATAGAGTAACTTATATTTTTTTTAGAGTATATGTAATTCTTTGCAAAACTCACAAACAAACGACTAAGGATTAGGAACATAAATAATTAAACATCACTCTTTATGAAAACGTATTGTATAATCTAAATTTAAAGGAAAACAGAGAAAACGGGCTCCGAGCATGCTAAACAAATGTGTATTCTAATATTAGCATTCACCATCACTCAACCATATGATGATGCCCATGCTTAGATACACACCCATCACCAAATACACACAGATAAATGAGCCAGTTCTCTTACATAAAAACATAACATCTACAGTAGCTAAAACTTAAAGTATAACTGATAAGTCTCTGATATAAATCTTTTCACTCTGATGTTTTGTGATTTGCGACTGCATGCATAAATTAATAGGTAAAAGAAGAAATTCAAAACGTTGAGAGACAGGTGAACAGTTATGAAGAAAACAAATCAGGCAGAGTGTTATGTAACTCCGCAGATAAACGAAAATAGATTAACAAAAGCATCCCCAAATAGATATAGTATATCTCAATCTTTCTCTCTCTCACTCACTAACTCTATCCCTCGCCCCTCTCTCAACCCCCTCTCTCTGTATATATATATATATATATATATATATATATATATATATATATATATATATATATATATATATATATATATATATATACACACATTTCTATCATTATGTCCTCTCCTTCTCGTTCTATCTATCTATCTATCTATCTATCTATCTATCTATCTATCTATCTATCTATCTATCTATCTATTTATCTCTCTCTCTCTCTCTCTCTCTCTCTCTCTCTCTCTCTATATATATATATATATATATATATATATATATATATATATATATATATATATATATATATATATATATATATATCCCACTCACCATTTGGCAGTTTCTGGTTTGTATCGCCGTTTATGATAGATATCGTTCGTTCGATATATATTATTCTCGCGTACCATGAAATATGATATCTGATTAATGGCATTGCCGTTCTGATTTTGTGCCCTCCGTTTTGATTACATCGTTGATTCAACATCTCTAAACCAGGTAACATATATTTCGCAATAACTCAAAGATATAATGTTTGTCACTTCCAAGATTCCAACAATGGGGCTGCTAGATTGTCTCGTGGAGAAAACCATTTGGCATGAAAGGAGTGATCATATTTGTAAATGCTGAAGTAATATTTATATTTCAAGAACCAATCCGAATAATTACGATTTGCATTTAATTATCATTCTCTTTGAAAAACACAGTAAGCTAATTACTAAAATTAACTAATGTTTAGCGCAATAACAATTATACTAATTACCATGTTTTTTTTATTTCTTGTTCTCGTGTAATGCTATTCGGTTTGAGATTTACTTTCAGATTACGTAAACACGACTAAAACAGTTTTACGTTTTTAGTTAATTTATTATGGTCGAATATTGACAAATCATTTGTTTACGCAGTCACTCTAGCATATTAATAATATTATCATACGGTTATTATTATGTGACAACAACTATGTTAATATACAAGGAGTTCTGTTTTTAAATGAATTATTAACATCTATTAACGAAGTTCTTAACTATGATTTAAATCATTGCCAGCCGTTCAACTGATTGTGATGTAAAATATAGAAATTAAGGAATTCCTGTTGATAGTGCTACTTTATCACAATGGCTTTTTTCCCATGGTAGATATCAGTTAACCTAGAATAAGTCATTAATATCATCTGCCATATAGTGAATGAATAAGTCCCTATTTAGCCCAGGCCGTATTTAGAATAGGCTACATACATTCTGGAAAACTTAGTTTTACTAAAACGATTAAGGTTTATTAAGAGTAAGTCTAGAATTATTCGCACTTCAACGTCTAGGGTTTTATTTCATTATGAAAATTACACCCGATATAAACGTTACCATGGCAAATCGTTCACGTAGGAATGAGTCAGATTTGATTTGTAAACTAGAAACGTTGCAAAACAAGCTTCAATCTACTGTCCCATCAGAACGCACTTGTTATGAATCTCTGAAGCTAATAGCTAATTGTTTAACAATTCCTCAAGTCAGGAAATGAAATATTCCCTGTTAGTAAGACAGCCTTATATCGGCTGAGAGTATTCGGAGGGAAATTGCAGAACTTCCTTAGCAGTTAACCTTGAAGTATACACGGATCGCTGTAAAATTAAATAAAGATAGAGAAATGTGGAAATAAATAAAATACATTGAACTTAATTAGGTGAACTCTGGCTGACGGGTTTCGTTATGAGAATACTATCATCAATAATATGATCATGTCTGGTCACCCAAATAATATCTAATTATCGTGCTATTTCTAACATTCCTTTCCTCTCGAAAATTATGGGAAAGGATAATGCACAGATACACTTTTAAATCAAAGGGAAATCAATTATTGTCATCAGTCTGTTTAAGGCAGAATTCATTCAGTCGCAACTGCTTTGTTTAAAGCCCGAGGCTCTTAATAAAGGATACATGTCCGCATTAATTATCCCTGAATTGTCTTCTCCTATCATTTCGTCGATTATCCGATCCCACTTAGGCCAGTAGGAGTTTTGTAACAAAGAGAAGGCCCTGACCCCGGAAAGATCGTAGCACACAAACAATACTCAGGATGTTTCAATCGCAAACAAAACATCACCATACATAGTTCAACATTATGGTATACTAAAGGGTTTCTTTTTTGGATCAAAGAATTAAGGTATGTATAACTTGAACCAGGATATGAAATTACTAAACGGCATAACACCAAATATTTCAAGATAAGGAATCACTAACTTTTTTGTTTTCCAAAATTAATCCACCAAATCCCAAATTTAATTACCATCACCCAAACTCTCTCTCTCTCTCTCTCTCTCTCTCTCTCCCTCTCTCTCTCCACACACACACACACACGCACACACACACACACACATTATCCCATTATCTTTATCTATTTCATCTGTCTCTGTATCTGTTTATCTCCCTATTAGCTTCAAACAACAAAAAATAGCTAATATTTATATATATATATATATATATATATATATATATATATATATATATATATTATTATTTTTGTTTGTGTGTGAACCCCAAACCATGCAGTAATGTAGTTAAGGGTGACCTTTAATCAACATTAGCCAATTCAGGTGCCGCGGCAAACGAGATTTACCTGAACAAGTATTAGATCCGCGTTACCTAGGTGTGTCGTATATCTAATGTCATCAGGTTACAGTGCCCTAAGCCAGAATAAATAACTCATATACTATTTCTAGCAGCCAGGGCTATCAAAAGCAGACATGCATAAATATGAATGATTAGGTATTTGTGTTTGGGGAAGTGTGTGTATATATGTGTGTGTTTGTATGTGTGCTAGTATGGATGTTAGGGTTTAAGCGTGTTACAGAATGTGTATGTGTGGATGTATGTGTGTTTATGTGTTAGTATCTGTGAATATTGTTTTGTATTTATGGTTGTGTGTTTTTTGTGTATGTATCCAAGGTTTATTTGATTGTTTGCGAATGTATCCGATATATAAATTTGGGATATATATATATATATATATATATATATATTTCCAATGTGTTGACCAATTTATACTAATATTCCTGAAAATATATATCTGATTTCGTCCAGCCAAATTCAGTATTAGGATTGATGCTTAAATAGAACAAACTAGAAAATTAGTTTGTTACGTGGGCTGCAGGATCAAGTCACCACATTTGATATTAAGCCGTGCGGTAATGTGGTTAGTGTGACCTATGGTCAACATTAATTCATTGTGATGCCGCGGTAAATGAAATTAGCCTCAACTAGTATTAGATACGTGTTACTTTCCTTAGGAGTGTCGTATATCTGATCTCATCAGGTCACATTGCCTAAAGCTGAACATGTCTGCCTTGTATGTGCTATTTCCAAGGCCATCAAAGTCTAGCATTGCTGAATCGTATTAATAGAAATATGAATGATTATGATTGTGCCTCTTGATATATATATATATATATATATATATATATATATATATATATATATATATATATATATATATATATATATATATATATATATATATATGTGTTATGTGTATGTGTGTGTGTGTGTGTGTGTGTGTGTGTGTGTGTGTGTATGCGTTGTGTGTGTGTATGTGGTGTTTTTCTTTGTATTGTAGTGTTCTTGGATACACGTAGAGAAGCAACAGGCACAGAGCATTAACATATCTAAACATCCTTTGAGACTTACCTCTATAAATATAAAAATAAATACAACTAAGCATACATTAATCTAAATATAAAATGTTCCATGCCTCCACATATTGATAGATGTGTGCGTATACCTATCCTATAATATAGGAAAAGGTTATGCCTGCCGGAGTAAGTGTGTGTGTGTTTTAGCTGTTTTAATCAGGCATGGGCACAGAATAACGATTTAAAGTGCTAATAGGTGGGTCGGCCACTCATTAAATAACTGGAAATAATGCAAATTTAAGCAGATGAAATATCAAATATTGCGTTATATATCGGATGATTTTCGATGTTATGTCGTAGTGATGGTGTTGTATAATACAAATTCATATAAACTGGAATAGTGCCGCATTGAAGTATCAATCCCGATATAATCTTGCACTATTTATTGATATTCAACGATAATATAAAACGCCATATTATGGGGGTTTCTGTTTTTATACAGATGCAACACTATCATGCTATTGTCTTTCCAAATTGAAATAGTGTGTCACTTCATATATGTTTCCTAAGTCGAAGCAATTCAATAATAATCTATATTTCTAAATAAATTAGTGTACATCAACATCAGTGGTTCAACTATATGTAATTAAATTAATGGAGGATATTATATGTAGAAAAATAGAAAACCTGAGGATACAGCTTGCTTCCTTGTATTATAATATTTAAACCACCCTATGTGTATGGGCACTTCCGTCGTATAACTGGTAGCGTGCTGAATCACAGATCAGTAACACGTGAGTTCGAATCTCGGCGTGGGCATATCTGAACGATGTTTATCTTTGTCTTCGCTACGCTTGGCCTATTTAGCCTACCATGCGCACAAACGTGCAGGTAAGACAAAAATCATCATTATCACCACACCCTTTGTTACGCATTTCTCAGATTTGAATTGAGT
This sequence comes from Paralvinella palmiformis, assembly GCA_025642065.1. NCBI lineage: Eukaryota > Metazoa > Annelida > Polychaeta > Terebellida > Alvinellidae > Paralvinella > Paralvinella palmiformis. Next base: position 9,514 of record JAODUP010000787.1, on the reverse strand, counting down.
TTACATTTTATTTAAGCACAAGTCAAACCCTCTAGGATGCTGACATACATGTTAACAGAGGGTAGTAGTTTTTACATGTATACAACTAGACAATCGACCAGGAAACAGCCTCCTACGTATATCCAGCTATAAAAATGGTTAAATGTTTTGGATTCAGTTGGATTTAAAAACGATTAATATGGCTTTAAATACTTCAGTCCTTTGATCTAGGTGTAAAGTATGAACGCCTAATGGCAACCAATGGAAACAACATAAAACCTAGCTATTGCTTAGAGACCGTCATAAATAAATTATAAGCCGTAGAAGTTATGACTTCATTAGACAATTGTTGATAAATGGCATTTAACTTGTGTTACCATAATTATTAGCTAGCAATCTACATATAATAGCCAACGACACAATTATATGAGAGAATTTGTGTATGTATTATACATTTCTGCTGCACATGATCATTTTCAAACTCTTTACAGAAATTGGGCGATTCTTCCTATTTGGGCATATGGAGGATAGATATTCGAGTATGTAATATTTCGTAGTTAATTCCACATTCTTCTTTAACAGGGAAGATTTCTTTATCTTAATGAAACCCACAGTTCTTTAATGTAACCTAATTTAGAGTTAGTTATTATCCCCCTACGTTCCTCTTATATCGTTCCAATATATCGTTCGGCATTAATGGTGGTTATGCAGACCTTAGCGACGTTAGCGACGTTAGTTCAGAGGGCTAGTATACGGCACTGTACTTGACACTATCAATAAATGTTGGATGTATATATCAAACAATTATTAATATAATATCCATAATATATTGTGCCCAGCTTTCGTTTAGTCAATAATGTCATTATGTGAAATTAGAAATGAAAACACCCATTATGTCTAATATTTTAATGACTAAGATTATTCATTATGGAGAGATAAAATATACTAGTTTCAAACATATTTTAGACTCGTTAGAGTCTAAATATAAATCTAATAATAACGTATAGCATTAAAGAAAACTTAATAACCTCTTCAAGCCAAGATTTATATACGTATTTACTGCCAAATTAACAAAACATCGTATCATATTAACTATCTAAGCGATTGCTATTTCACAGTTTGATTTTGTTTCAAATGCTTAAACGGGATAGATCCACTGTTCAATTACGTACTACGAAAAGTCAGATATTCATTCAATATTTCCATGTCAATTTTACAGTCAGTGAGGAACGGAATTCACTTATTTATTACGGACATATAAACTTTATTTTACAACTTAAGAAATATTGTTTAAATTAATCTATTATATAATATAATACATTATATAATAATATTAAATACCCTGTTCATTATAAATTATCTAGCTTAGGTATTTGTATACTAATTGTTTTTGTCATTGTGTTTGCGTCTACTTAAATTGATACCTCAGGGTGTTCTTAAGTACACAAGAAATGACAGAAACAATTATAAACTTCGCTTATCAGCTACCATGTTTTTTCGGACAATTATCCCACAGTAATAATCAATAGCAGTTACTGTGTATATTAAAATAGCCTTTTCTCCAATTAAAGTAATACTATTATTTCCAACTTGTAGTTCATTTATACCGAACATGTTTATTATGTGCCGAGGAACAGAACCAATAGTATCATCTTTTGCAGCAAATCATGATTAGAAGATCAAATAATAACCTGTAAGCAAATACCAAGTGGAAAACTGTTTTAAGATGTTTTATTCAACAAGCTAAAATAGTGAGCAAATGCTACATTTCGAGATTTGGTCCCATTCAATTTGTTTTATTTAATTTATTTAATATATATAATAACTCAACGTGCATCTCAATTATATTCTTAATGTGTATGAACATGTGTTATTATTTATAAAATCGATATTTGCATATGCCAGAATATTAATGCGAAGTATATCCACAATCATGGTTTATTATTTTGATCAAATGTTTGCTATGGTTAAGCTATGGTTAATGCTCGAATTATCTAAATGATTTTCATAAATTTCTATGTAAAATACCCAATGATCAAAACTAATTTACTAATTATTCACAAAATAATTCACTCCAATATCACGTTCTAACTCACATACTCAAAACACTTCGCATTTGTATTATATATATATATATATATAATATATATATATATATATATTTATATATATATATATTTTTTTGAACACGATGAACAATTAGATAACTTTGTTCTGGACATTGCGTTTTCTTTTTCGTTGAATATTCTACTAAGCAGCAGATTAGGTAGTATAACCGATGATTAAGTAGAAGTTAGTATGTATACGCCTAGGTTAGACTGCACATTGAACTCATATTCGAGGCATAACAACTGGCCTTGTCTGTTTGCTGAGCATATGTTCATTATTGACACGTTCATGTGTATCTCAATTCCACAAGTATCACTCATTTGTAATATTAACAGAAGAACAGACAACCAACAATAAACCTAGTAACTGACCCTGGTAATGTGCCGACTTAAGCAAATGAGATTGTCTAAATAGTGTAGCCACCTGTAGAATATTTGCTTTAGTACATACTGCTAAACTAAATTACCATTCAGGCAGAATTCGTTCCCACTAACGCGCCTTACCATACACAAACACGCACGCATGCACATACAAGCATACACTCACAATCAAACATATACACACACACACATACACACACTCGACACTACTGCATAACCACCAAAGAGAGTGATATATATTCCATGACCAAATATTGTTTGACGCCCCCTCCCATCACTGCATCAATGCTTTGTAAAGGTCAGCTTGACCCACATCGTAATATTGTAACTCTAGGCATGTGACGACTAGAAAAGGCTGTTGTGGTGGTATCTGAATGTGCAGTGTTTTGCTCAATTGCAGCAATAGTCACATTGTTCAGCCGGGTATAAAAATATATCTCTCCAAGAATTATAACAGTGTCAAAATGTCGTTTTCTACTCCCAGCTATGTGCGACATCTACCGTCAATAAAGGAACACTCATCTCTAGCTAGGCTATATCACCAAACCCTGGCACTAAGAGCAGAAACATAGCGACATCGTAATGTACCTAGGAACCAAAGGATACATACCCGCTGCGATCAGGAAGTGCTAGATGATGATATTCCTGTTGACACGGAGTGTAGTCTCTACGTGAAGAATCCAACTGGTTTAATGGTATATGTAACCGATGTTGATGGAAGCTCAGGCGTCGGAACTTTGTCAACTTAGAACCAGAATAATATCATGGTTCTTTTGTTACATATATAATGTGTATATATATATATATATATATATATATATATATATATATATATATATATATATATATATATATATCAGCATAAGTATGAGGAACCAAACAAGTATCTTTATATAATATTCATAACAGACTTCCGATCAGTCATCAACAAAACCTTTGTCTATCCTTGTTTATCGGTGCTATTTAACGTGATAGGGGTAGAGAGATTCCTTTTCTACATGTAAAAAAGCTAACGTCAATATAAGCGTTCTAGCTAATTTTTTAGGTTTTCTTGTTATCTTTGGAAGTAAGTATAGTTAGAACAACTTGAAACACACTATGAACTTTTGTTTCTTATTTGCTATAATAATACGGTTTGTGGGAATATGGCTATTGTATACCAACTAAGGTCTCAAACTAAGCTTAGTATCTACTCTGAACATTTAAATAAGATAATAAAATAGGCAACGATTAGACAAGAATGTCAGTACGTGGTGTTTGGCTGTTCTCATTCCTACACTATCGTTATTCGTATTTTCCTAGCAGGGTGATGATTCTTATTTACGAAATTTCAACAACGACGTAATCTTTTAATGCGTTTTAAGATATCTGTTTGAGTTCGGGTAATGACAGCTCCTTTTTTCCAGTTTTATAGATGTGTTTGATACTCTAAATTACGGATCAATCAGGATGAAATAACGTCTTGTTTACTCTACGACTAGGATGGGAAACAAATAAGCGTAATCTGTATTCACTGGTCTACATGTATGACACAATATAGAGGATAACTGACCTGGGACATTACACATGTGAGTAAGTTTCGAAATGATTAACGATGGGAACAACTAACGTGCTATTGTGCCATCTAGTGTTCACTTAGAGTATAACACCTAAATTGGTTTCATTAATGTATAAATTGATCAACTGAACACCGCATTAAATACACCAAAAGGAAATAACCTTTTGTATATGTCAGAGCGATTGTGGATTTGTGTCCCATTTATGGCAGCATGATCACATATCAAATTATTAAGTAGTATGGATATTTCCAGTAAGTAGGTTTTCTGTTTTGTCTGCATGGAAATAGTGATATCATAGGAAATAAATAATAATGATTAGTCAATTAGGTTATATGATAAATAGTATTACTATTACTAATCTGGACAGTTAATGAAATGTACCAGGTTTAGCATAATTTTAATTAATTTGAATAAATATTGCCTAAAGGAAGTTGATAACAAGCGTACATAATACCACATTTATTTAAATGTATCTTCTGAGATTAAATATTTCAAAAGATATTTACAGTTTGTACTCTTGTGTACATTTAGTATGCATGAGGTTTTAACAAATCATTAGCTGTTTTAATGTTGCCTTGAAAGTGCAGTAAATATTGTGAAAATATTATAGAATTAAGACTAATGGGATGACGATGCTTATCATAAAGGCAAATTAACAGAAGAACACGATTTAGAGACATCTTGGGCTGCTATTAAAATTGTCGTTGTTCTTATTGGAGAACAACATACTCTACTCCATGCCCAACACGAGTAAAGTAAATTAAAACAACCAGTGATGCCCTAACATAAGGATGAGTTACGATAAAATAACATAAAACATGTCTGGATAAGTCATATTGAGGGGGTTGCAATTGATTGAGTGATTGAGAAAATGTGTTTGTAAATGATCTACGAACGAAAGGTGTGTGGAGAAGTAGACTTCAGCACTCAGCTGATTTATGTTTATTGGTCGCAGAAACATACTTTACAAATCAGCATAAAATGATATAAGAATCATTATATATATTGTTTTGGCATCTGCGAATTTCTAGTAGAATTTGTATGAGTTTCTCTCCCAATATTACTTAAAACTTTAATTAGTAAGGTGTGAAGTCCTATTCTGTATTCAAATATTTGCATGTGTTACAGTATTCATAATACGTAGTTTAGAGGTACTTATAGAATGATAATATATTAATGCAGTCTTCTGGGTTTTAGATTATACTACTACTTAAATTAATTCATAATTAATACTGCGCCATTATTAACTTCAGACATTCTAATTTGCCGTTGAGTGATACCAGATATCAAATGTAGTCTTGAAGAAATGTGGAGCTATAATCATGTTTAGAGAACTAGCCGTTAAGCGCCCCTTACAAATACGAGATCTTACAAAGACAGGATAAATATTCCAAATAAAAACGTCACGTATGAAGAATAATATAAATATGTTAGTACATTCACTTGGAAACTTATTTGTATTAGTATATTTGTCAAATTTATCTTTTACTACTTTCTGACAAATATAACTAGCCATCTGAATTTACACACAAATAAACGCACGTACACAAACACACACAGACACTCACACACACACAACTTACACACACTTACACACACAAACACACACATTGGGTTATATAGGTTATATAGTATTGCTTTGAAGAAAGATACAAACATTGAAAAATAGCTATAAATAGGGCTGCTTAGATAATTAATCTAAACATTCTCACTACTGCCATAATCTGACTTGGGTGTTCTACACCCAAACTCCACGGTTGTAGGTCATTCACATTTTACTTTTGCTTTGCTGTTTAGGGACTGGTGAAACATTACACATGTTGTGCCTTTGATAGAGGGCAATTCTTAGAAAATGGGGTGGAAAGCTAGCGATGTATGTAGTACTTTATTCGCAAAATATAAAACCTGGACCTTGGTTTTCCATGCATACTCCTATATGCTCATTTTTCTCATATACACTTATAAATAGAGAACGCTAAATGGCAATCACCTAGTGTATTCAATTCTATGGAATACCTCCCAGATCCACGAAACTTACATATTTCTTAATTAATCTAATTTTTCCAGTATACAATAAAGTGAGGTAAAGTTGATTGGTTCTGTAATGGTGCTTAAATGTAATAGCGAAATTATCATAGAGCTGCGGAGATATATGACATCTTCTCAGCAGAAGACAATATCCACGAAGCCATCATCCCCAATACTAGCTGAAATCATAATGTCAGCCAATTATTTGGCATCTGATTATCCTAATCTAAAGTACATTTTCTTAGGAGTTACATAAGGATATATAACGTAAACATAATAAGTATTGTTAGATGAATGCAATCGATATATGATAGCTGGATGAACAATTATCCCCTAGATACAAAATGCACTTGAAAACGTTCAAAAACTATGTCCTGAAAACATAAACGAGTGTTGTAATCCCATCCAAATATTATATCTGACCTCAGTAGTAATATAAATCATCCCACCAGTAGATTAAATAAAAACAGATTAATGGTGTATCTACATATTAGGTAAATTCAATGCGGATTTAGTTAAATGTATTTTAACAATCGCGCAAACTTTAATATAAAACCACACAAAATTTGCCTGGAATAATTCAAACTGCATTATCCCGCATTCAAATTGAGACATGCGTTGAAAAGTATATTTTGAAGAACCATTCCAGCTTCAAATACTAAGACAAAGTGTTATGTGCGAAATAAGTATTATCACGAAACACATTTGTAATCAACCAATTTGGACTTATTTATTTTTGCTTAAGATATATTACTTGACCTGTCATTAGTATCAACAGCCATATCCAGTAATAAGTATATCCTTATCAATAGTATTTCAAACATTAGAAACATTGGATCAGTGATATTTGAATAGCTTTGTACCATCAGCTACATTAGCTGAGTGTAATAGACAATCATAACATTGTGACTAGATTCTAACGGTTAATGAATCAGCGTTGAATGTTCAAGATGGTCTACAGTTTGTTTTAGCACCTGTGATACCATTGTCACATTTCCAGTCCTTTCTTGTGGAAGTTACCATTTACCTAATTACAAAATGCATGCATAGTTAATGACTGCTATTAATACACGCATACACATACATACCTACACCCCTCCCAAACACACACACAAATGTGACCAGTGATCAACGTTAAAAGAACAGTTGCTTTTTCAATCGAAATTAACTTATCTCAAGCGACCATGATCTTTTCGCAGACGAATTTTGAATGCAAACGTTCACTTCATCAATCGGAAACGAATTGTCTAATCATAAGTTGGCCAATCGTAGCTGTGTGTTACTGTTTAAAAATATAGCTCAATACTGATCATATGACAATGGGGTGACCCAAATCCCTAACGAGAATCAGAAGTATTTTCTACTTATAATCAGCAGGTCGACTTCGAATTATGCTAAGGTTGTGTTAGAGCTTGTGCGTCCTCCATTTATTCGAAGTGTCACCTGTGACTAATAGTAATGGTGAAAACAACAAAATGCAAGAAACGCTTAACTTATAGAACTATACCAGTCGTAGTCTGCGTGATTTGGCTGAAAGGTCCATTTTGGTCAAGGTTAAACCACATCTGTCTCTAACGACCGCACACACGCACACACACACACACACACACATGCGCACACACACACACACACACACATAAATATATATGTATATATATATATATATATATATATATATTCATTTCGAAGGTTATCACTTTGATAATATCTCTATTTAAGATCACAAATCATTCAGTCACTAAGTTTCTGGAAATAAGATATCTTTATGGTGGCGTTACCACTCTGACTTTAGGCGTTCTGTCTTTATTACATTACCCATGCTACATCTCTATGCTAAGTGAGATATATTTCATACTAACCCGACTAAATGTCGTTAGCCGCGTCATATTATTAAATCAAAGCTGCCTATAGGTCAAGCTTAGTTACGTTGCCATGGTGATAGTTCCCAAAGCTCGACAAGAAAGTATTGGGAAGCTATCAATATTAATGTAACAACAAATTTAATAGTTATTTATAGCAGTGCGAGATGATGTTATTGACCTAATAATGCCATATTTATAGATGAGTAAGGCAAATAACTATAAAGTGTCTCATCAACAATGCCATTTCTGTACACATAATTTAAGGGGTATAATATTTCAAAATTCAAAATAAAATGTTTAAATACAGCGACAATGAACAAAAAGATTATAATTAGATCGCCTGGATAATAATCGTTGCTATATAATAATATGTAAAAAAAATAATAATATGTAAAAAAAAAAAAACCTTTTAACTATCAAACCTTTTAACTATCAAACCTTTTAACTATCAAACCTTTTAACTATCAAACAACTCGGAAAAATCAATTTAGTTTTGTTTTTATATAATGTATTATAATTGAAATATTTCCGAATGAAGTTACATTAATCTCTTTTTAACGTGTAATCTGTTTAGTGTCGATTGCATCAACGGCTTATGTTTAAATTATGATTAAAACGCCATTCAGTATATAGTTGTTAGTATATACACCAAGTAGTTGGCCGCTGCAGTAGTAGCATAAAGAGTTAAATATACGTACTAGGTGTGGTTTTCATATTACTTCTATGATTAATTCTTATGTCATCTTAATACTATCATTAGCAAGTGTACGATTATTTTTAATTATATCCTATTTCAAATTGATTATTAGTCATGAAGCTAATTTTCTGCTCTTAAGAGGAAGCAATAGCTCCCTCTTATTTTAACGAAACGGGAGATTCTCACAAACAGTATAATAGCAGTTCATCTGTTGATCAAATATGAAATTATGTTACGCGTTTTAAATGTTGCATACAAATGTGTTAAACATTTGGTACGATATATATATATATATATATATATATATAGAGAGAGAGAGAGAGAGAGAGAGAGACAGACAGAGAAAGAGAGAGAGTTTTATATTTCAGCAGTTTTTATATCAGTTCCTGTAGTAATGTGATCAAAGATGACCTGCTTCTAGATGTTGACTTACAACCCTAATGTTTGACGTTTATTATTCTGCTTAGCTGTACCTTATCTCAAATATTACCATAATGCAGCGACAGATCGTGACTTTGAAAAACTCACAAATATAAACTGTATTCATTGAAATATGAGATATGGCGTATTTGATATTGTTTATTGTGTATGTGTGAGCGCGCGTGTGTGCTTGAGCATATGTGTGTGTATGTGTGTGTGTGTGTGTGTGTGTGTGTGTAGGTGGTGTGTATGAGCGTGTGGGACTATGCGCAATTCATATGTGCGTATGTGAATGAATGTGTGTATGTTTTACAGTACATATAAAGAGGCAACAGTCACAGAGCATCAATATATCTAAACATCATTCAAGATCTACCTCCATAAATCTAAATACAAACTATACATACATTAATCTAAAAATAAAATGTTCAATCCCTCCACATATTGATAAATGTGTGCGTATTCCTAAGCATGTGTGGT
>JAODUP010000786.1:140000-193217 GCA_025642065.1 Paralvinella palmiformis | reverse complement strand
AACCCTTTAAAAGCCACTTGACCTGGATATAGCCGTGTATGTATAATCCATTATGGCATTTTAATTCAAACAGATAATGAGAAGATCTGCCAAAAACAATATGATTAATTCGGCTAAAAAGTGAACAGATTTTGAACAGTTGCAAAATTTTAGGTTGCAGCATATACATGTACAACTTGTCAGATTGGTGTATAACTGCTTCATATCGTCTCAATCCTAAGTAAATACTATTATTTACTCAAACCTAGCAGCTAATCCTCATACGTTTCCGTTCATCACTTAGTGAACGTTATTATATATGTAGATAGGTGTGGTGGGATCTAAATTAAAGCGTCTATCCGCTCAATATATTTAACCTATAGTCGAAAAATGCCGCTTTCAGGCAGATCTCCGATACTGCAAATGACACGTCGGGATTCTAATAGCTATACATTCAACAATTTTCCTACATCAGTGTATCCTAATTACCCATAATATGGGGAAAACTCTGTCCGCAGCTTAATACCAATTGAGATGCCTGCTGGAGTAATGAACGCCTCCATAACTATAAATCCATCAAACAGCATTGCATAATTTAGCATAAGATTTTTTCGCAGGACCAAATACAAGGACAACATTGCAGATTCTACATTATACATAGCAAAGCTCGTACATTAAAACATGTCATATTAACGACATACTAACTTACTTACATTGGGGGTAATAATGAATCTGGATCGAAATAGGTCTGAAGTCTGGAACGTACAATGTGTGGTTGGTTTTGGTTTTGTTGTTCAGGGAGAATCCCCAGGCTGTCGCTTAATCAGCACAGCCCCTATGTTGGAGTGGTTGAGAAACCTCCTCCCCCACCACTCACAGGGGAGCAGTACGGAAAGATGGAGCCGAAATACCCTGAGGGTGGTCACTGCCAGAGTGTTTTACGTCCTCAGGGGGTTTTTAACGTCCCCCTTTATTTTAAATAATTCAGTGGAGACGGCAGCGCCATTTAACGTGGTCAACCACCCACGATGTAGTGAGCCGAGAAATTAATCCCTGGAAAAGTTTCGACCTCTTACGGGGTTCGAACCTGCGACCGTTGGCACCAAGTGCCGGGTGCTTAACCGCTAGGCCACCGGAGCTCACTTACAATGTGTGTTTTAGGATACATATATATATGGATGCACTGACTCAGAACATCAAAACCTATATATCCTTTAAAACCTATACCTCCATTAATCTATACATAATTAAACCTAAATATAGTGGATTTTAAGCATACCAAAAAGTACACATCTATACATACGTAGACCTATATTTTTCTGGACTAATCATCAGCCTGTGGATTCCAGATAATCCGCTTTTCGAACGTGCAAATATGTCACGCGAATTGTAAATCTGTTGATGTAGCCTATGCACAAAAAGCGGAAGCAAATATAAAAGTGCCATTTAACACCACAGCTCGTAGTTAACAACACATCCATGTGGTTCAATGGTAGGTCAACATATATCCAAGATAAATATTTTGACACTACAATTTACATTCAGCAATAAATTCCTGTGACTCAAATGTAACCTATACATAAAAACATTTCGATACCATTGATCCGTACAGAGCTCCATTCTGGATTCGAATTGTTATGCGAATCCTACCTGTGTCGTGTAAACTACCTATATATGTGGAAGCAGTGAAGTGACTTAGCTAAAAAAAAACAAAGTAGCAATACTGTATAATGGATTATCACTGGACAAGAACGAAATATCGTCTCAATCCTGAGTAAATACTATGATTTACTCAAACCTAACAGCTATTCCTCATATGTTTCCTTTCATATCTTAGTGAACGTTCACCCACGCTTAATTTAGCGTCCCCAAATATTTCACTCATTTCCATTTGGTCAATTCAAATTTAACAATTCCAATTCAAAATTTATCAATTCCGGTTTTTTCCGACTCTTTTTTTGCCTAATACTTTTAACCATGAGTATTTACTCCGAGTACTTACTTGGAATACATACTCCGAGTAGTTTATAATCCAAGTAGGATTGTTATGGAAGAAATATTTCTGAATTAAAAAATTAAATGGTAATTTCATTTGTGCATTAAATTTAGTTCTGCCCGTTCTAGCAATATCTCTATATATTACAGCCATGCTATGTGGTGGTGTAACGTGTTGTGGGAGGAGCCCACTGTATGCAGACCATTTTAGTTGGTTAAATGCTCACGTGGGGTGCCACAGTTAATGTGCATGTCTGATATATATATATATATATATATATATATATAAGGAACCAAAGTTCTGGATCAATTTGGTTCCAGTATATTGGTATCACCACATGTAAGTGTTAACGCGGAAAAAATTACCATAAGGCGCTTTTAGTTAAAGAGATATTTGATTATATCAAGAGGTGGATCATAATATTGGGTGTATCCCCATGTAAACCTGTATTTTGTAATCATCAAAGATGTGTTTATATTCCACTGTCCAGTAGGAGCCTTGAAACGAATGTATTTGCTTAGTTCCGCCCAGCAGGGGTCAGATCCTGTATTTACTTTCACAACCCTGCTGGGTACTAAACCACTTACATATGGTAAGTTTACAAAAGGTCTCAAATGGTTATTAAAACAGTTAGGTCTGGGGACAGGCTATAGTAGTTACAGTTTTAGGAGAGGAGGGGCAAGTTTTGGTATTCAGGGTATTTTCCCGTACTGCTGCTCCCCTGTGAGTGGTGGGGGAGGATTAAACCCAATCACTCCAACATAGACGCTGTGCTGAATAAGTGACAGCCTGGGGATTATCCCTGAAAAACAAATCAATCTGAATCATTTTGGTTCCAGTATATTGGTAACACCACATGTAAGTGTTAACTTTGTAAAAATGGTAAATTAATTTTTTGTTGTAGGAAACTTCAATTCCAATTCAAAATTTCTCAATTCCAATTCAGATCCAATTCAATTTTTTTAAATAATCAATTCCAATTCCGGAATTGACCATCAATTCCAGTTGAATTGACCCATGTCTGCTATTGGCTTGATATATTTGATCTATAGTTGAGAACGGCAGACAGAACAACAGAGGAGCGGTACAGATCAAAAGATGGAGTTCAAATGTCAGAAGGGTTATCACTACCAGGCTGTTTAAGTGCATAAATAATTATGTGAGAGAGTCTTGCCATTTAGGTGTGTCAAGTAATGGAGATTTAGAGGAATTTGTAATCCTTGGAAAATTTTGTGACATCGAACTCATTATTCTTGGCTGCAAGTGTAACATGTTTAACTGTGAGTATAGTTGAGGAAACCCCCTGTAGTCAATTAGTTCTCAGTTTGCCAAAATCTAACCTTAATTTGTGTAATAATTAGGCTTCTAACATTGCTGTGCCAGTGCTTTAGAATATTTTGCTCTGACAGATTCGTATACCTTTGAGAAAGAGCTTTAGAAATTTCTTCACATGAAATTCTTTTATTCTATAGTTTTATCTCCATTTTGGCCTCCAGTCCTTGTGTAAACAAGACCAGGCTCGTCGTACATGTTTACATTTTAGAAGGAACGTGTCTGTGTGTGTTTAGTGGAAATGGAGCACGACTTTTGGTGTTTATCACAGGACTGTTTTTCTTTTTATAAATCAGATTACCGAAGTATTGTACATTTATCTGTCATGTTTTCCAGCACCAAAATGTCTTTGCTCAGCCATAAATTCATGGTTGAACTTGAATCCGTGTTATTTATCACCCTGATATGGTTATGGATCTAGTTCTGAAGTTAATTTCTAAACCAGAAATATGGTGAGGATCCAAGAGACATTCTCATGATGAACCCATATCTAGAAATACTCGGGTGCAGTCAGTGAACTTTGTTTTAAGTTTTCATATTTCTTCACTATTTCTATGTAAGCCTTAATGATTCCCAAGTCTACATTCAAATCCCTGTTTTACTCTGTGATTGTGGGATAATTATCTGGGAGAGTAACTACTTCGACACATGTTCCAGGCTATGGAAAGAAACTACTCTAGGTATAATAAGATTTCTGTTTCCAGTGTTTTGTGGGCCAGATTGTGGACTCGCTCTGTGTGTGTGTGCGTGATTGCACAAGTCAGCGTTATGATGACCATCCATTCCACTACCTGAGGAGTCTTAACTAATTACACAATAATTCTTTTTGAAGAACACGCATACACACACGACACAATTTACAAAATTATTTGAAATAATTTATATAGTCGGCTTGTACGTAATCTCACTTAGAAATGCAAAACAGTAACAAATATTTTAAAATTCCTACACTCAATGCACTAACTGGCAACCACAGAGAAGACAATGCCCATGTTATCAAGCTTAATACTACGAGTAGCTATGATCTTTATCCTCTTGGGTAACATTTGTTATGCTGACAGAAGGATTCACTTTAACAGTCACAGTTGATGATCCAAACACGCTCTTCACACCGAGATCATGTGACGATGTCGAAGCCGACGAGGCCACCGGCTTACTCTGTATGTTGCCGCTAGACGGCACCGTCACAACGACAATTTTCGGTGTCGGCACTCCAGATGCCGAAGTGCCACTCGAGGCGACGACCTTGACCACGGTCGGGTTCTGAGAGGTGCCCGAGTTACTTGGAAACACGGAGACATGACTGGGCAGTGTGCTGGTCCTGGTCTGCGATGGCATGATAACATACTTCTGCTGGGATCCCTGGATGCTGACACTAGATGGTGTCAGAGGGATACGGGAACTAGCTGTTGGCCCTAGCCTACCCGTACTGCCGGCACTCTGTAACACAAACTGGGTGCTACGTGGCTGTAATGAGAAAAAGATATCCTTAAAAAGCTATCACAGACAATACCACCATGACCACTGTTATAAACAGGATACCTTTTTAATTACACCTGTGACATCCCACAAACGTAGGTAGCTTGCTTCAGTTTTAACCTTACCCTGGAAACTTACCAGCTCCATGGAGCACTCCCTTCTAGAGAGATAGTATCATTAACAAATCTCAAAACAATATAATAAAATCTGTGAATTTTATGGGGAAAATAACAAGTCTTCACAGACTTGAACAGGAAACAAGACATAAGCCATAGTATATCATATCAGATGGAACTCATTTTAAACATGGGCTTCTTAACACGATAGATTAAGATAAGAAATTAACCTCAAAATAGGTTTGAATGAGTAAACACACCTTTTGAGGAAAAGAACCAATAAAATTTGGACCTGAAATGAAGTGCTTTACTATTGGATCACCTAAGCTAATTTCCATATGACAATGAGTGTCGCTTAGTCATGATGATGACAAAACAGAACATCCCACATACACAGGTATCACATGATTTGAACCTGGAGCTGGGGGTTTGTGGCGTGGCGCTTTATGCCAAGTGCTAGATGAAAATCGAGTGTAGGAAATAGATGATGCTGAAAATTCCTGTTTTACGGCCACTTTTGTGCACATGGCTAAATCTAAATGGGTCAAAGATGAAACACCCTTCAGATATGCTCATGTCGAGATTCGAACTCAGGTGGTAGTGATCTGCAATCCAACACACTATCAGTTTGACCACGGAGGCCCCCCAAGTGTAGGAGATAGAATAATAATAATAATGATAATACCGAAACCGAATGGAGTCTACATACAGTAATTATACTGACGTCAAAATTAAAACGCTCAAACCGTATATATTTAGCATCAGACATTAATACAGACATCATCAGGTGAAAACAAATAAAACAATTAGCTAATGCTGAACATAATTATGTCAGTTTTAACACACCTGAGATAAGGAAAGCAGTGGCCGGGTTGATCCTGAAGGAAACACCGATACTGCTGTGGTAGTAGGTGTTGACCGTAACTTAACAACAGCAGCATGTAGATTAGGTCCCAACAAACCAAACTCTGACTTGTACTCGTCCAAGTTATCTGGCGTAGATTTGATCACCTTCAGAGCAGGTGGCAGCACTTTCTGTTAGGTAGAGTACATTTAGAAGGCAAATTAATCGGTGCAACTCTTCATGATTGTGAATTAAATATTAGTATATATAGCACATCACACCACTTCTTCTTGTAGCATAAAAAAAACAAGACTATTAAATTAGTTCCCTGATGAATCAACCATACATTGTATTCATATGTCTTGATTCTCTGTACATCTACCAGTGTATTTTATACAATGCTAAAACAAACACTTCAGCAGAGTACATTTTACTGCATGAACTCAGCACAATGATAGAATTTACTTACAAGAAAAGCTGATTTTAGATGTTCGGCAGAGTTTCTGTCTGTAGCATTGACAATGGGACCTTCTAGATAAAACTGCATCCTTTCCACTTCAGCTTTTATACTAGGCAACAAGAATGTCTTCACAACCTGTTAATAATAGATAATTCATAAATTCAGATTAAAAACTAAATACATGCTTTACATTTGGATGATAATGCAGTTAGTTAGAGCATAGGACTCATAGCCTAATGGTTGCGGGTTTGAGGCTCCGTGAGCTGCAATGCTGTCATGTGGCGACTGGTTCGCTCATCCATACAAAATGAGTACCTGACAGGATGTGATGGCTATGTGTTTGAGTAATGCTTTGCTCTTATATTAGCAGCATGCATTGTATGCTCCCTTGGGAGTTGAGATATGTGCTGGGTGGAAACAGGTCTGAGTCAGGGATAATAATATTGTAAATAATATTGTAAAGCGCCCTAGAGCAGCTTCTAACTGAATAGGGCACTATATAAATATCACATATTATTATTATTATTATTATGAATATGCAATCATGATTCAGTGTGTGTGTGTTTTGTGAGTTCAAACACTGGATGATGATTCATCAAGTAATTTATTTCCAGAGAAGCATTTTTTTCATACTCAGACATGTACATTTTCTCACCAGTCCACATTACGCCATATCTTAGCATGAAAAATCACACCTCTTCATTCAATATCCTGATGAACCATCCAGTTTGATTTCAAGATTTGAAATTATTTGTGCCAGTGCTATATTCCACACTGCTAAGTCACACAAACACAAATCCAGGCATAAGTCTGAAAGGTTTGTCTTCTTTCATTTGATCTCATTACCACTGAAGATGACTTGACCTGTTCACCCAATTATCTGTCATTAAAAAGGCAAGTCCAACAACATTCAATGTTGACACAATCCTAGAGATATCGTGTAATATAGTGTCAACACTTACCTCAGTTCCAAGCTCTCCTAAAGCCACTATGGCACCATAGCGAGTTGCCAATGGTGACTTATCATTCTGTAAAGCGTGACCGAATATCTTTGTCACTCTAATCTGAATATTATTTGTGCTTGTACTAAAGGTTCTGAAAAAAACAAGACAAGAAAAACAGGTCAAAGCTGTGGTTAATTTATGACAAAACTGATTAAACATGCCATATTGTGGCTTTATTATAAAATGCCACAGAGTGGCTTCTGCTAGCAAAGACATTTTGTTAAATATATATTATTAGTTGGTATTAAAGTGTAGCTCCATGATACTGTAAGTAGTAGGCTCAAGAACTGTGTACTGTGTGAAATTTGCTCTATTATTGTGACACAAAATCAACACCAATTTATGAATGCTTACAGTGTGTTAACTCCAAACTATGATTTTGTTTAAAATAATGCATTCAGCAGGTTGCAATTCACATTTTTAGGATAATTTAGTTTAGTTTATGAAGACTTTTACTTGCGAATGCCAAAAATTTATGTATATGAATGAATCAAGTTGCATTCAAAACCACACAAAACTAAGCCTCTAAATAAGCTAAATTGCTTTAAAAAGTTACTATATTATTATTCGCTGAAGCTTTATGATAAAAATAATAATAGGGCCTCAATTATTTGCTAAATTATAAGTTTAATGCGAAAATATCAACCAGAAGTACAAACAATTACCATATATGGTCAATGATGTGGATTAAAAAATACATGGAGATGTAAAACATTCATAACAATTGTGTACTCTAAGAGCAAAACACTGACTTGCAGAGCTGTGCCATTAATTTAGCAGCAAAGTCTCTCAATGCCCAGTGATTGTCGACATCTTGTCTCATACAGAGTTGTTTACTGACAATACAAGAGAGTATGGCTGGAACAAGCTCATGGAGCTGAAAACAAACAAACCACATTTATTAGTATTTTATTTCAGTTCATACTTAGGCTATTACAAGTTCTACCCATTTCTCTTCTGGGATAAATATAAATATTAACGGCGATACAAATGCTAACATCTACACCGCCACTATGTGGATCCTGGTATCCTCAAAACTTACATATTTTTCCAAATATAAAGTGGAATTATCCATCAGTGATTTGACCATCCTCATCAGGTATATGAGTAATGCCAAGTTGTTTTGAACAACATTTACTTTCACCTATAAACAGAAATAACCACATTGAAACAACATAAACAATATTATCATACATTATAGTAAACAACTACTCCGTGACCCTTCCCGTAGCCAAGAGTACAAATTAGCTGATATAAATATAGTTTAATTATCCCTCATCTACATTTTCCTACACAGTTCATCTTGCCAAAAGGCTAAATTTGCACTGAAAGCAAGTTTCTAACAAGTAAGAAATTAATTACGAGTTATAAATATTATTTGCCGTTTATGAGCTGCTGTATGTCAGGAAACAGCATAAAATGGATCATGTATATATATATATGCTATTATAGAGCATTATACTTACGCCTTCAGCTATAAAGGTACTGAGACGTGGTAACATCTGATGCAGACCTGGATCATTAGCCAAACTGTGGAGTGCTTCCTGAAATCAGAACAACATTTCATAATAATTTATATATATATGGGCATGCTTTAAGATATAAATTATCTGTACAATGGATCAGTTTTTTTCTAGAAAATTAATGTATATGTCACACCCTTGTAATATATATATATATATATATATATATATATATATATATATATATGTATATATATATATATATATATATATATATTATATAGAGAGAGAGAGAGAGAGAGAGAGAGAGATTTCCAGGACAAAAATACCATTTTCCAGGACAAAATATACAAAATTTAAAGGTATGTGCAAAAAAGCATATCATATTTATTCAATGTATGATCAATTATTAACATTTTTATGGTACATCCTCCCCCTCAGTGTCTGATCTACCCACTTTTATTTAAATTTTATTAACATGGGATATCAAGACTATGTACTTTTCTTCTACAATTGAAGTTTTCTTAGACAGGTAAAATATTTATTCAGGTTTTTTTTGTTCTAAGTGGATTTTTTCACAGGCAATATGAATTTGTTATTTTCCAGGACATGTTGGAACCCTGTTTAATAGACCATAGACTAAACTTTGAGTGAAATGACCTTGTTTATTTAGCAACATGACAAAAATAATATTCTATGCACCTTAAAGAAACAGATGACTATCAGATAATATGACTTAAATGTATGATACTTAGTAACCCAAAATCCCCGAGTGATATTTACAAACTATACCTGATATCATACATATAAGGAAATAATTCAAATTAAAGGAAGCGATCTCCATCTAGATCGAATAAGGTCATACATAATCTGGCTTAGCCATCCTCATGATCTTACCTGGCCCTCGGCGGTCAACCTACTTACTGATACCATCATCTGTTCATTTACATAATTCTGACAGTTTGTTAGATGCTTTGCGTTACACGAATACAAAACAATCGTCATAAGGAATTTCACTTTATAGTTCTCCTTTAGGCATTTCAGTATCATACGAAGCTGTTTGGACAAACTATACTGTAAAATGTTGATGTTTTTCAGCCACTTTTATGCACACAGTAGGCTAAATGGGCTGAGCGACCTCTGAAGGTAATGAGGCAAGGTGAAAGATGAAACACCCTTCAGATGTAGCTACGGCCTGGGTTTGAACCCAGGTGCTATAGATCTGTGGCTAACGGTGCTACCTAGTTAGGCCATGGAAGTGCCCACAAACTACACTGTACATGTTCATAAATATGCTTTTGTTCCAAAATTATAACCTTGGTTGAAAGTTGCTTACATTGTTATAACTGGGTCATACAAACAACTTGTAGCTAGTGATGTCAGACATCAGGAGCATTTGGTCTGTGTCTGGCTTAAAAATGGGAGTGCTTCGCAGGCAAGTTACAGTAGATTCAGCAGCACTTTGAACTGGATTACTTAATATGTGGTTGATCTGTTCATATTTTAATATCGTTTATAATCTGTGCGTAAAAATCGACAAACCTAAAATATGTATAAACAACATTGTCTGATAGAAGTGGTTTAAGATCAGACAATCAGAAAACAAATGCTGCCATGACGAACAGAACATTTATTCATTTTGCTGATGTATGTGCATGTGTAGGGGTGCACCATGCCAAACAGTTTTATTATTTTTTATCACCTTTTGCTCTCATTCCTGATAAAGCTGGTGGACATTGTTTATGTGTACTGTAGCAATGGCAGTCGTGCCGGTGATGAACAATAATTTAACATAAAGATTGGTTATCATATACTCACTGTTCGTCTCGTCTCATCAGAGCCTACACATGCTTCAGTTATCTCTTTGTAGTAGAATTGTTGCTCCTGAAAGTAATAAGTTATGGCGTGAAATAATAAAACTGCATACGTGTGATGACCAACGTTAAACATAGGTGATGATGATGATTGGTCATGTTTGTGCACATGGTAGGCTGAATGGGCCAAGTGACCTCCAACGGTAATGAAGCGAAGTCGAAGATGAAACGCCCTTCAGATATGCCCATGCCGAGATTCGAACTCAGGTGGTAGTAATCGGTGGTCCAACGTGCTACCAACTAGACCACTGTGGTAAACATAGCCACGATTTAATGCCGAATGTTCCTCATTCATTTGATAATAAGCAGTCATGTTTAAAATGGGGTTCACTGAATTACAGGTTGAAATTACACTATTCATTCACACACACGCACACATACACACAGAGAAAGAAAGTTATTGACATTATGAGAAAGTAGCAAAGAATGCCTATATAAAGAGTACAATAATTAATTAATTAATGGTTTAATGATATTCAATTAATTGATTGATTCATTTTATTAAACCCTCCATACTAACCACTGATAATTCGTGGGTGGAGATGTCCTTCAATTTGACCTTTTCTTGCAGCCGGAGTTTATGCTTAGAACGACCATGTTCTATTCCAGGCTTTGGTTTAGGTTTGTTGATGGTTGCGTTCAGTGTGGGATCGAGAGATTCGAGCTTCTGGACTTCCTTGGAAACAGGAGGTGGATTTTCTGGAATGGCTGGCTCTACGCCTTCAATGCTTAACCAGTGAGCTGTACAATGATTCGAGGTAGGTTTTTATTCCATACGCCGTACAAAACAGATATTTCTATCGAAGTGGCATTACAAAAGTTCAGTACTGCTGGATTTTTAGCTTCAAAATAAAACACGGATGCCACAAATTGATTCAACACGATATTAGAAAAAGAAAAAAACCATGAAAATATTGAGCTCATTGCAGTTTCTGTCAGCACCATCAAGAGATAAAACACCCAACATAGTGGCAGATTTTGATATGGTGAAAAGTATAGCAGTCATCACCACTTCGTGTTTCGTCCAAATAGACTCTATCTGTCTGATGTTTTGGTCATCAATGAATCACATTTTCTATTCAGTGCTGACTGTCAATCATTTTGATAGAAGCACGGCATAGGGAGATGGAGAACTAAGCTGCGATGGAGCAATAATGTGTGACGAAAGGATATTGAGGGAGACATTTCGCAATGGAATAACAAACCTTTGAGTGCCACATCAAGTGGTACTTTAGGTAATTGCGACGAGACGATGTCTGACAGTTCTATTTCTTTCTCTTCCATAAAGTGTAGTTCTCGTCCTCCACCTTGTGCATGTCTGAATGGTATGTATTCAGGAGCATGGAAGCCATACAGAGGCTGGAATAGATTAACATATGTACTCGTGTACAAGACAAACCTGCGTATAAGTGGAACTCGTGAATAACACAAACTGCATTTATGGTCACTTCAAAGGAAATTGCATTGAATAATTGGAGTCGCCAATAAAAAGGCCATTTCTTCTGATTTATTAACAACATTGCGCCAAAAGAGTTATTTATTATTACTTACGCCATTAATTAAAATAACGTTTCTATAACACACTGATATATTTATACTCGTGGTATTAGCTACCTGTGTATCGTTAAATACTCATAATTAGTCGAAGGCCACACACAGATAATAATGAAATTGACTCCACAAAAGGATTAAGTGGAGTTCATTAGTAAATATCTGATAGACCACACTTCACAATTCCTGAGATTGATACAGTATGTTGGAATAGTCTACACCCTCAGATCAATCCTCGGTATTTAAATTCATTAGGAATACATTTGTAATAAGTAAAAACATTTAAATTACTCATAAAATGAATCTTGAAGTTGCTATGCATCGGAAACTCATCATCTAACTCAGTGAGTGATACCGATACTTCACGACAACTCAGTACGAAGGAGTCATTTATTGCTTCAGCCTTTTAGTTAACGAGTACAACACGAATGAGTAAATAGGCCAGTTTTAAACTCTAAACTGGCAGGATCAATAACCCAGACGGCTCAGACTATTAGAATGCACGAACCAGTTAGTCAAGTTAAATGCCAAGTCGGTTGAGATTAATTTAACGAAACAGATACCTCAACATTTTGTGTCCTTAGAGCATGATCGAAGTCAGCTCTGGAGAGCTTCTTTCTCTTGCCATGTTGCTGAAATTTGATGGCTTCCTTGAAGATAAGCATAATTAAAACAAGTCAGAAACATCCTCGCTGCGTATCAAATAGGGAAAAGTATAACACTGATTAGAAAAAAATCAGAAATATGTTCCACGAGAATTTGAAAACTGATACACAATATCATTTCTTTTAATGAAGCAAATGAAAATCTGATTGCCAACTTCTACCTGTAATATTAATTTCAATCTGTATGTTGCATCATCAGCTAGCAACGAGGCAGCTTCGTCTGGTAAGGAAGCAACACCAACAGACTCAGCGATGACCTTCAGTGACTCTGGCTGAAGGTGACTCGTAACTTTAGCTTCTTTCTTCTCCTTTTCAGCCATTGTCAGCGAGGCAAGACGGGACACCACCAGCCCTGAAATAAAAAATAGAATTGGAATTAATCAATTTTGAATTGGAACTGAAGTTTGCTACAAGAAAATTAGATCCGCATATTAATTTACCATTTAATTTTTTAATTCAGAAATATTTCTTCCATGACAATCCTACTTGGAATATAAACTGCCCGGAGCAGGTATTCCAAGTAGGTACTCGGAGTACATACTCATGGTTAAAAGTAGTAGGTAAAAAATGGATTTGGAATTGATCGCAGACTGATTTAATCAAATTGATGAAAAAATCAAGATCTTGATTTTTTTCTTTTCAGATTATCTTACTTCCACATTGCCAGTTGACTTAACTGTATGTATTTTTAAATAAAGCTTAAATTTGTACATAACAGCTTTGCTTTAATGGTATATTATGATATTCCACATATTTATTTATTTTCAGAAATACATATTATTTCTTATAAGATTGTCGAGAATGTTGAAAAAATCAATTTGATCAAAAATTCTGATTTACTGTCTATACTTGCGTATAAGTCAATTTTTTGGGTAGGGAAAAGGGAGTTCCCGGAAGCACCTCGACTTATATGCATCATATTTCCTACCAGCTAAAGGACAGATGTTTTCAGCCATCCTTGACATAACACTATAGAATTCAACCCAATAAGAGCCTAGAGTCGGAACAAAATCAACACACTGCTGCCTACTAATCCATTATTATTAAATAAATAACAATTAATTTTCACTAAACTGTTATTTGGATCTCACAAACATGCCGGTCTTTATGTAATAATACTTGATAGTTATGGTGCTGTTATCTACCAGTACCTCCAGATGTGCTGTGAAACAATGAACTAATAACAGTTGCCTGATTGAAGTTACAATCAGGAGTGTTTGTATGAGCCATAGTTGGAACAATATCATCACATCTCTGCTTACTAGTCTTTTTCAATAAATTACAATTAATTTTCACCAAACTGTTATTTGGTACTTCCAGATGATTAGCGATAATACAGAAATCATTGTTCACATTGCAAATCTTGCTCACCATTTGCTGTGAAACAATTAATTAATAATGCTGGCCAGTTGAAGTTACAATCAGGCGTGTTTGGTATGACAAGTTTGTTTATTAGTTATAACATAAAAGTGAAAATGTGTGTGTGTGTGTGTATCACTGCTGGTGAAGAAATTGATATTGATATATTTGCAACGCACTTACTGACACCATGAGTTTGAAATGACTGGGTCAACTTTAATGCGATTTTGAGGGATTTTAAGCCAATTCTTGACCTCAGCTTATACGGTGAGCATATGCACGAGGAAAGAATTATAGAGTAAAAAAATTTATCTCAACTTATCTGCTGGGTCAACGTATATGCGAGAAAATCTCACTTATTTGCAAAATTTATTTCCAACCCTGGAATTGATACATTTGGAATAAAATGAGATTGACCCTATGTCTGGGTGGAAGGCCCTCATATCTTATGGAGTGGCAATCTACTGTCACACCCAGCTTTATCAGCATCAATTAAGGCCATTGTTTTTTGAATACTTGTTTTACAAACCTGCTGACTACAGTTGAAACTTGCCACTGGGAAATAAAATTATTATTATTTTCCCTGTGGCTAACCTTGTTTTTTCCCCTTCAAATTGTTTATTTCGGCATCCAAAATACACCATTTTAATGAAAGCAAACGCATACTGAATGCTGAAAAGGAATATGTTTGAAGCATTGTTTATACAATGCACCCCCCCCTAACATAACATTAAAAACATTCATGATAAATTTAAAAATAAAAAGATGTGGAAGTTTAACACTCAGAGTTTTTCCCCAGTAGCTGCTAACCTAAAATATACTCGATTAATTTAGGGGAAAAGTGGTGAAGTTCTACCACCTTACACTTCAATGGTTTGATCTTAGTATACGTGATACAGCAATTGGCAAGAAGTACTTTTCTACAGGTCCTTCAATGTTTAATGTTGCTAATAAGGCACTGAACATGTGATTTGTGACCCAATTCAATGTCGTAAAGGTTATTTATATAAGCAAAGTGGCAGAAGTGGGAGTTCTACCACAGTGCAGGGCTTGTCTTGTTTAAATTTGGGGTAGAAACCTCTGGCTGTCGCCTATTGGGCACAGCCAAACACACACAGTGTGGATCACCTACACATATATATAGAAATAGTGTAGGCTTTTGAAATGTTGACACCTATTGATAAAAGTTCAAATTTTGATGCGACCACTTTCATTCAGTAATTGTTTTTGGTAGTGTATTGTTACAAATTGCTTCAAAGTAAACACAAAACGATTATTCAGTGATATATTATGTTCCAGCTTAAAACTATTGAGTGTAATAAATAACGAATAGGGTTTTAATGTTGTGATTGATTCTCCCCGCCTGGTCGAACTATATATTCTCCTATATCTTTTTGAAAACAACAACAAATTGAAATACTATCTATAACTAGATATTAGCACAATGGTTTTGCTTGCAATATACACAAAAAAAGCTTTCTTCAGGTGTCACACAACATTTTGTCTTCCTTGACCAGTGCACTAAACGGCCACATGGAGTGGGGCGTTGTTAAGTGGATTCACCCCCGCCTGCAGTATCCATGTATTTCGGACACCCCTCTCACCTTCTGATAGATTTTTCTCGGGAAAGCATACCTGGATACTCGAATCGGACGATTCAACAGTCTGATTCAAACCAATCGCTACATGGAATAATCAGTTTTGTCGCAGATCGCACATGTCGAATCACGTTTTTACATTTAAATGTGTTCAATTTTTTGTCGGATTCGCATAACTGATACATGGAATATCGGCTGTAAGTGTATTAAAATAAGCGGATCAATTTGCGACAGTGCTAGCATCAACCAATCAACGACAGCGCAAGAATCCTTTTGAAAGATGGCGACTCATGCTGGTGATCACAGTGACATGTCTATTGTTTACTTTTCACTGACGATTAACGACACGAAGAAAATAATAAAGGCAGAAAGATTGTCAAATCCCAACTAATGGAAGGATATATGTCATACAAAACATTGGTGTTTTTTCAACTGACCCTATGTTTTCAGTGAATGTTTTTTTTTAATTTTCCCGACCGACCCTAATTTTCCATAAGGCAAGAATTAAAAAAACAATGGCCTAAGCGAATATTTTCCAATTTAGGAAATACCCATACTAAAGTATGCAATGAAATGTGTTTGAAACTCTTGAGTAAAGATCCTATAGCATAAATGTGTTTAACGACATATACCAGGACTAGTACAATTTGCTGGTGTGGAATGACAGTTAGTACATTTTTGACGTTTTACAGTAATTTACAGTTATCAAGTTTTTTTACAATGTAATGTAAAAAATAGATTTTTTAAAGTAAAAAACCCAACCCTGTTAATAACCCCACCGAGTAGGCGGCTACAAACACACCGAGACTGATGATGAGTTTGGCACAACAAAAATATTGTTTAGCCGTTCACATTTTGTTGTCTGTCCTGGATATATACAGCGTGTGACATTAATGCTAGACCACTCAACCGGGACTAGTGTTTCAAGGCCTGTTCTAGTATTAGCAACACGGTGTCTCTTGGGTGACTGACCACATTAAATGGCATTGCTCCCTCCACTGAATTCATTTTAAGAATGAGACATTAAAGACCCCTAAAGACGTAATTAATACACTCTGCCAGTGACCACCCTCTGGTATTTCGGCTCCATCTTTCCGTACTGCTTTCCGAGTGGTGGGGGAGGGGGTATGAACGTACCGACCCATTTCACAACCCTGCCAGTTTTAAAACAAGTCCTTCGCAAGCCTTGTGGTTGTAAGATGGGCAGCCAGTTTATATGCATTTAGATAACTATGTAGATATAATGTCCTTAAAAATTATTTCTGAAAACAGTATATTTTTTAAGTTGTTGAATCAATCTGCTTCCTCTTTTGAAACAGGATGGGCAGTTCTGAAGTGGGAAGAGGACCATTTCAACAACTTTGCATAATTTACTGTTTTCAGAATTTATTTCTTCATATATATATATATATATATATATATATATAACAGGATTCTATTAGGGCAAGTAAAAATAACCCCTCAGTTGCTCAGCCAGGCAAGTGGCAGATTTCCTATCATTTAGCAATAAAATTAATGGCCAGTCAGTTTCTGCAGTCACCATAGGCCCACCTGTGACTTAGTTAATCCGGTCTAGCAGTACATTTAGGAACATGAGCACTGCTACCTAACTACTATACTAGTGTTATATTTAACAGCCAATCATAGAGCGAGATTAGACAAAATTGTGGCACTGTTTTGCAGTCATAGCTTTACAAAAGCATCACATGTCACTAAACTACTCACTTTGTGTAGTGGCTCAGTGACAGTAAGATGGAGCATAGGCATTTAGGCTGGAATGGTTTGGCTTTACAGCCACCAATAATAGAGTGCAAACTACTGTCATCAAGCAAGAATGCAAACAAACAGAGCAAAATAAGAAAGATTGTGAAAGCTCTAAGCAAGTGCATAGGTCATAATATATGATCAAACTTCAATAAAAACATAAATTTGTCTTATATGCTATACATGTATAAATACTTAGTAATTTATCAAACAATTTGCAAAAATCAGAACAAGCAAACTTTGGGTCAGGGCAAGTGGATTTTGGGGCCTACTTGTCCGATGGGGAAGTGCCAAAAAAAGTTAATGTAATGGCCTATATAATAATATAATTTATAAACAATTTAATTTTCACAATAACATATCATTTTGCTAGATAACTGGTCAATAATACAGAAAATTTAGAGACATTCTTAAAACCATACCAGTTGTGAAACGGAATGGTTCCATTAAGAAACGGCCCCAGTTGTCAAGATGGTGCATAAAATGAACAACAAAACGAAAGAAAATCAATCATAAATACAAGAATAATTATTTATTATGTATGTAATATTTGTCTTAGTTGATAAGTTCGATCTGAATATTGTGACATTTCCCGGCAGTAAATGCATTATATATGCCACGGAAACCGTAAATGTGCCAGACCAACAGCTATAAATTTATTTGGGGTATTATTATATTACATATTATTTATTAAATATACATTATTATTATAAAATTGGGCTTTCTGATCTGGACCTATAGCCACTTTGTTATATCTATTGATAGTGGGTGAATTTATCTAGCACATAAATTACTAGATATATAGCCAGTAGACCTATAGGCTATATTTAATATTATTATATAGTAATATATTATGGAGACCTTTGGTCTTGATTATTACATAATAATAATAATAATTATTCATAAAATGTTAATAATATTTTTACCAAAGAGAAAGTAGTACATCAGGGAACTGAACTATTCACCCTTGATTTTGTTCGCCTTGTAGTTCATTTTGCCCCATTTTATATTCGTCTTCAGGAACCAACTCCCTTGATTTTATTCACCTATCAGTTAGTTAAAATAAAATTGATTGCCAAATAGATCAAATACAATGTATTACCAAATTTAAAAAAAATAGATTGACAAGAGCAGCAAAATATATAATAATAATAATATATATTTAATAAAGCACCCTTACTAGCAGGAGCCATTCAAAGGCGATGTACAAATAACATGTAATATAATAAAACCTCAAATAATATGTCTGTAATAATCCTGTAATAATTTAAAAGATAATAATTATTTATCTGTAAAGCGATGTTAAACAGGTGTGTTTTAGAAGAGATTTAAAATTTTCAAGAGACGACGCATTTCTAATATTTGCCGGCAACCTATTCCACAAAGTTGGGGCTGCAACACTAAACGCACAATCACCATATGACTTCAGCCAAGACACTGGTACCTGCAATAGTACCTGACTGGATGACAGAGTTTTCAGGATGACTTTCTAATGGACACCAGTTCACACAGGTATTCTGGCACCATATCATTAATAAATGACTGGTACAGTAGAAGTTTAAAGTTGTGTGCATGGTTTGTAGATCCTACTGACCTCATGGAGTCACCCTTTTCCATCCAATTTGTTCACAACATTAACATAATCATCCCACAATGCAAATATATATAGATCTATATACATCTATATAGTTATATATATATTTTTATTATACAACACAACAAAGGCGAATACTCCCTTTTATTAAGGGCTAATAACAATAAAGGGCGAATTGTCTTTTTATACCGAGGGCGAATGCAACCAAGTCCAAGGGCGAATAGTCCATAACCCCATTTTTCATAATCAGTGAAGATCCGACAAATTTCCTATATACATTAGTCATCATTAGCTACAAGCTAGGTGTATCGTCAGAATGAACATAGTTAGACTCTACTTATTGACAATAATATTGCAGTTCTAGCTAATCCAGAAACTGGCTTTGTGGGCGATATTAAGAGAAACATCGAGAATATATTCATTTTATATGCTTTTATTTCTCTAAAATAAATAGTGCATGCACATCTGTTACCAGTTGTCTTGTATGGTTATGCTATATGCAGTATATGTCAAATAATCCGCACAATAACATGTTTAATGACACATATTACATAAAAACTAACCTGACGCCAACTAATAGTTCAGCATTTACTCACTAGAAGGCTCTGTAGTGCGTCTGTAAATCCCAGATCGTTATCTTACTATTCACTACGGCGACATTCACCCAGTTCGCTGCATGGAAGGTTGTTACCTTGGTATCTATCACACAGCTGTGTCTTCTAGATCTAATATACAAATATGGTAGACCTATCATGGAGTATGCCAGCACTATTTGGGACCCTCACACCCAGAAA
Source organism: Paralvinella palmiformis (assembly GCA_025642065.1). NCBI lineage: Eukaryota > Metazoa > Annelida > Polychaeta > Terebellida > Alvinellidae > Paralvinella > Paralvinella palmiformis. The sequence continues at coordinate 173,345 of JAODUP010000786.1, read as the reverse complement.
GACATTGAACTGCCTTGAGAAGACCCAACCCCACTCTCAGACTGCGAGATTTGTTTACCAAGACTTCCAGAGAACCAGTAGCGTCACACAGGTGATGACATAACTTGGATGGGAGTCACTAGCAGAGCGCCGTGCCAAGGCAAAGGCAACGATGATGTACCGAGCAGTCCGTGGCTTGGTGTGCATTCCAGCGTTGTCCAATCTGACCCCTGTGATATCAGCCATCAGAGGGAACACTGTAAAATTCTTCATCCAGTACTGCAGAACAACAGCAATGCAGTACTCCTTCTTCCCGGATACAGCCCGACCCTGGAACACCCCCCCCCCCGGATGTTGCGACAGCTCAGTCACTGGAGTCGTTTAAGACCAGACCCCATGGCTGTCTCCTAAGATGAGTCAGCTTACAGTACCTTGTAGTTGTATATAGCCACGCACCCTGCATGACTTAAATTTGTACATGCACACCGCCACCTATTATTACTAGTGCAACAGTAATAATAATAATAATAATAATAATAATAATTTAATAAAGCGCCCTTACTAGCAGGAGCCATTCAAAGGCGCTGTACAAATAATATGTAATATAATAATACCCCAAATAATATGTCTGTAAAAACCCTGTAATGATTTAAAAGATAATAATTATTTATCTGTGAAAGCGACCTTAAATAGGTGTGTTTTTAGAAGAGACTTAAAATTTCCAAGAGACGACGCATTTCTAATATTTGCCGGCAACCTATTCCACAACGAAACAATCACCATATGACTTGAGCCGAGATCAAACAGTACGCAATATCCAAGGTTGAATTTTATACTTATTGGGAAGAAGAAGCAGAGCACAGACAGCTCTTCTACTGAAAGGTTATACGTAGACCTCGGCCCATGGAGACATCGGCACGGAAACTTCACCCCCTGTTATTGTAAAATAAAGGAGACTTCGGCCTCCGTGAAATTATACTGAGCTGTGCCGTGACAGAGGTCTTGTAGACCTATAACAAGTGGATTAAATGCCTGTTTAAGATAAATTCATAGATAAATAGATTTATTTGGAATTAGTCTCCGTGGGGAAGCTGTAAATTACAGATCACTTGCGTCTCCCTCATTTGAGGTTGCCAGCCACGTATAAAACTGCCATTTTGGCCATTATTATTATAATGTCTAACTTCTGGCACGGTTAGCAATCTTTGGGTGTGAAATTTTAAGTCTCTTCTAAAAACACACCTATTTAAGGTCGCTTTCACAGATAAATAATTATTACCTTTAAATCATTACAGGGTTTTTACGGACATTATTTGGGGTATAATTATATTACATATTATTTGTACAGCGCCTTTGAATGGCTCCTGCTAGTAAGGGCGCTTTATAAAATATACATTATTATTATTATTATTATTAAGACAAAAGTAAACGGACGAAATCTAGTGAGGAAAACTTTTTTTTAGATTTATTATTAAAAGCATTATAATAATGTAGTGTTGACTAGGCCCGCGCACGCACGCACACGCGCGCACACACACACACACACACAGAGAGAGAGAGACACACACACACACACACACACGAGAGAGAGAGAGAGAGAGAGAGAGAAGAGAGAGAGAGAGAGAGAGAGAGAGAGAGAGAGAGAGAGAGAGAGAGAGAGAGAGAGAGAGAGAGGGAGAGAGAGAGAGAGAGAAATGGATTTTCCTGCGCCACCGTCTTGGCCACGTAGACAATGAACAGATGAAGGCGGCGATGTCACGACACTGTTGAAATTTTGAGTAGAGACCCCTCGCTGTCTTCTTGATTGTTGATGGTAGTGTTTATAGGCGTCTTTCAGGAGTAGTTGGATGATGATGTCTGGTCGGAATGTTGACTTTCTCATAATTAAAGAAGCTCTAGGTGATGATCCTGAGTTTGTAGTCTTCACGGATGGGATATATGACCCTTTAGTCTTCTTTGGTACACTGAGTGGGCTGGGCAGTTGAGGAAAAGATATAATGTACCTGATTATACGCTTGTTGACAATGAAGGCAGAGTGCTAGGGGTGAAGTTTCATGTGTATGACCAGAAACGTAGTGATCTAAGTTGGGTGTCGGCCAGTCTGTTTGTTAAGTACAATTATATATGCTGTTTTACATATAATACGTATAATGTTTTAGTGGAGTTATCTGCTGCATGAGCCCATTAAAAAGCAAATTAATCCGTGTGCTTATCGAAATCATTCTCCTTTAGTCACTTTCTATGCATTTTTCCATACACATAAACATTTGGTATTATGCATATGCATAGATTTTGGTCACAGTTCGATCTGATCCCATTGTGCACCTTGACGTCAGATCACGTGACCCTTCTCTCGTTCCCGTCCTACAGTCAGGCATGCTAGGAAACCGAAATGGGTGGGGACGGGTTGGGGTATATCTTTATTAGTAGATTACTTGATTATAACTTTGGTCGTGAGCTATTAACTTAAAACGGTTGAGTTAATAGCAATGCCTTAATTAACATTTTGAGTAGATCTAGGAATTGTAAGCGTTAATATATACTACGTACTAAAGTACGTACGTTAATGTTTTTGTTTCAATGGTAACCCCTGGGCTCTAATATCAATTAATTTGGATCTTTTATGTGATCACAGTATGTTATATATATATATATATATATATATATATATATATATATATATATATATATATATATATATATAATAATGTTCCCAAGTTACATATAAACTTGGATAGCATTAAATTCTACAGGTAACTCATAAAAATTAAATAAAAATGAGTCGCACGTCTTATTATAGAAGCTAATTAACGTGACTCATTTAGTCACATTGTGGGTATTGTCTTCGTGTACTTATGTAAAAATGGTACGTGTTATGTTATGCGAGTGTGAACATGTTTTAATTATACGTAAAACTTCTTTGAACATCCAGTGTTGTAACGTGATATGCAAGTAAAGGAAGTATGGAGGTTCTGTAACATCTCATTCCAGAAAACTACCACCTTAACTTTTCCTTTCTAGAAATGTTGCCCAGATGCACCGCGAGGTTCTGGATGAAAACTGAAAGTATTCAATGCAAGTAGAAATCAATCTCGTTGGTACGAGATGTGTGTAGGCACCCACCACCTGTGATGGTACGTGTTGAAAACGTGGGTATTGTACAGAAGGTCGATGGCATGCTGCATGGATCTTTGAGCATTTTCCGAGTTGTTGAGTTATGAGTCTTTCTGCGAATCATGATGCCGTCCCGTCAGAGAGCTTCAATCGAGAACCGAGCGAATTGACGGTTGAAAATGTGTTTTTAGTTGGTCTTATTTTGGGTTGAGTTTTAATGTGTACTTTTCTAGCGCTACATTCATCGGGTGTAACATTGAAAAGTTGTGCCCAGGCTTTATTATAAGTAAAATAACCGACAGACACACGCCCACACACACACACACATACACACATATACTCATACACACATACCCCGACACACATACACCGACACACACCGACACACACACTCACCGAAACACACACACACACACATTCACGGTTCGAGATTCTCTGTGCCTGTGCCTTATTATACACATCTAAAATACACACGCACGTGAGAGTATGTTCCAGGGTGGAGAGCCAAAACAATACACATCAAAACACTATACTCATACATGATACATTCACGGCAAAGAATCATCCAATTAAGACAGTATTAATTAAAATGTAATTAATACCGTTATATTAAGAGACGAGAAAGTTAATCTATCAGATCATAATGTTTTTCTTCCTCTAAAATTTTATTTTCAAATTTATATTTCTTCTTCCGGCTATAATTAGTTTAAACCCGAAAGGAGCAGTGCAACATGTTCTGGCTGATTCCTTGTATTATAAAAAATAATAATAAAAAAAAGGTTTGAGAGTCATGGCACGCGATGTATAGAATATTCCTGGTAGATATCACTTTGATGCATGTAGCTTAATTTCATATCTCATAATCGGGTAATATACAAAACCTTTTTCTGAAAATCAGTGCTTATATTAGCGTACAGTGTTATGATTGAAGTAATTATAGTCACGTGATATGTGCATTTTCGCCGTTTCCAGAGATACCCCATTATTCCCAGACTAGCTTCGACTGGATCTTCAATTTGTGCAACCATGATTTATATTATTTTAAAATAGCAGAATTTTCAATAATATATGTTTATAGCAATTAAGTTGCCTTTTAATCCATTTTTTTTTCGTTGGCGGGGGGAGGGCACTCCCATAGTAGCCTACCAATTAACTGCACGCGTGTAATGGCGTGCGTGTAATGGCGTGCGTGCGTGCGTGCGTGCGTGCGTGCGTGCGTGCGTGCGTGCGTGCGTGCGTGCGTGCGTGCGTGCGTGCGTGCGTGCGTGCGTGTTTGATTACAGTACTGCATGCACTGGTGACCGGAGTTATATTACCATTAATCAAGGTACTACAGGACATTTCAAATAGTGTCCATGTCGGTTTCTTTATATATATATATATATATATATATATATATATATATATATATATATATCACCATCCAGATTTCAAACATCTGACACCATCAATTTCTGTTCCAATCAGCTTTGTAATTAATACATCCTTTCAGACTGGAACTGTGCCTAGAAATATGAAAACTGTGAAAAGGATACGTACTTACAGAATAAAAGGGAAAAAACCTGTAATGGATAAGCAAAGACCAATATCACTGCTTCCATCAACTTCTAAAATGTTAGAGAAGTTAATCCATCACAGATGATATGAAATGTGCAAAAATAAACATATTATTTTTGAAGATCAATATGGCTTTCATCCCAAACATTCGACTACAGATGCAATAGCCAAATTTACAGTACATGTTTCCAAGGCAATGAAAAGCAAAATGACCACAATGTAAGTTTTCTGGATCTCTCCAAGGCTTTTGATACTATAGAGCATACTATATTGCTGGAAAACTTCATTTTTATGGTATTCCAGGAATAGCGTTGAGGTGGTTCGCGAACTACTTCACGGACAGAACACAGTTTGTATCGTACAAAAACACAGACTCCATTCCACGTGACGTCAGCTGCGCAGTCCTACAGGGAAGTGCATGTGGTAGGTCCACTTCTATATATTATTTACGTCAACGATTTACGGAATCCTTTATTGTATTGGAAGTGCATGCTATTTGCTGATGATACCATACACTGTGTATCATACACCATACGATCTACAAATGTTACGCGAAAAGCTTGAGCATGACCTGATTTCTTTATCGGACTCGTTTTGAGCTAATGTGCTATCCTTAAATGTACCGAAAACGAATTTGGTATTATTTGTGCCTAAAATACGTCACTGTGTAATGATATCATCCAGATTCGTTTAGGTGACGAAACCATCCCCCGTAGTAATTGACGAACTACTGAAATGGGCCTTTAATTGATTTTATGATTATCTTTAGTGGTATATATATATATATATATATATATATATATATATATATATATATATGCAATCAAATCTGCGAAAAAAATATGTCCGTTGAAAACCTGAAATCCTGGTATTTTAGTTTTGTCCATTCATATTTTTCGTATGGAGCAATGATCTTGAGCTCTGTCTATCAGTGTAGGCTACATAAACTGGAAAATTTTCAGAAAAGGGGCTATCCGTAATGTATACAAGGCTAAATACACAATCCACCCACCCAGTACACCTCTATTTAAGGATTTACGCGTTCCTAAATTAGCTGATATATTTAACACACAGTTAAGCAAATTAATGTTTTTGTATACTATAAGGCAGGGGTCGGCAACCATTTTGAGGGGAGTGTCAAATCGTAACACTGGACTTGGCGGCGGGCCGGATGAGGCGCGAAGCTCCGAGTCGGGATGGGTGCGGGTCCCCCTTCCGACTAGCAGGTTGTTTTTTAAATTAATTGGTTTCAGAACATCTGAGACTTAATTAAAACGTAAGAAGATGCATAATCCATTGTGTTTCTACCATGACCTATACTCCTGACATATAGTAACATCACGAATGTTAATCATTATATGTTATTAACACATTAACATTTAAAAAAGGTGAGCGAATTAATTATATGTAACGTTTAATTTTATCTTCAATTCAATGCGCGATCTGGTGCTGGGCTTGTTTCACCAACGTCTGAACATCAGGCTGTAGATGTGTGCTCGCAGTCCTCAGAGTATCCTCCAAATGTGAATCAGTTAGTTTACTACGCGTCTTGTTCACATAGGTACGAATAGTAGAATTATCGTTCGAGCGTCATCCGTTAGTCCGGGGAACTAGTCGGGTGGAACATGTTGTTGGTAAAACTTAACCCGTTGCAATTTCAGTCAACTTGGTTTTCAAGTCGGTGCCGCATTGCAAATCAATCAGTTCCATCTGCAGGTGAATAGCAACACTGTCCACGGTTACTGAGAACAGGGTTGCAAATAATACAAAAGCCTGGTTAATTGTTGGCTCGGAGACCTGCAAATAGAGTTTAGAATTGTTCTCACAGCTCCCCAACAAAAGCAACATACGTGGTGGCCTCATTAAGTGGACTTGCAGACAACGTTGGAAATGTGCATAATTACACTGTGTGAGTTGTCCCACCCACAGACGAAGCTTCACCTGAAATGCGCAGACCTGTTCAAACCGTCTGTTGATTAACTGGCTTCTGCCCTGTAATTTTATGTTCAACACATCAATATGACAAATCTGACAGAAAATTGCATTTGATTTTTTATCCAATATTATATTAGTATGGCATCTAACGAGGTCCTCATTTGACGAGGATTGTCAATCTTTATGAAAAGGATAGTATTCGCCTATTTTCCTTTCCCGCATTAAAGGATAGTATAACAGTGGTAATTATTAGTCATCTGGTTGTTTTGATAATTACGCGATCAGTGACCGCCGAAATGAATGTGTAAATGGGTTGAAAGAGATTTGGGAATGTCTATACTCTACAAATACTCTAAAATCAACCAATACTCTAAACTCCAGAATAATGTCGCGGCCGAACATAATGCCGCCAAGGGCCGGATCCGGCCCGCGAGCCGTAGGTTGGCGACGCCTGCTATAAGGGCATACTTGCTGAACCATTCAAAACAATATTCTCAGCACATTCGACTGTTCATCCCCATAATACTCGACATTGTCTGGACCCTCACGTTGTTACACGTCTAACTTCCTTTATTGCTAGAACTTTCATTCACTGTGCGCCAGAAGTTTGGCTTGACCTTCCACATAACATAACAACTATTATTTATAACCACTGTTGGTCAGTTCAGTTCTAAGGTGAAACGCTTCATTAGTCTATATTAATTTTGCTTTATTAATTTTCCATGCTACCACCATCGCATTATTTTCTCATACACATATAGCTGATGCTCGGTGATGTTTTAAATCGAGCAGTACTTCATCGGTTCTGGTAATCAACACAATAATAACTCGGGGTGGACTAGTCAACTACGGGAAGTAGCATACTTTTCGCTGATCAGATCACGGATCGAGTACGGCGCAGTGGTATGGGATCCACATTTAGCCAAAGACACTCAATTAGTTGAAACGGTCCAACGGAAGGGTGCTAGATTTGTTTCAAACAACTACAAACGTACTGCTAGTGTGACTGATATGATCAACAAACTAGGCTGGGAATCACTGGAATCCAGACGGGAGAAAGCACGACTCCATCTAATGAACAAGATAGTTGGCGGCAGGGTGGCGATACCACTAGAGGAGTACATCACACGAGGTAGCACAAGGACGAGGTCAGTTAATAATGATAAGTTTAAACTGTATTAACGATATTCCGAAGCCAGATATGCGGTCACATGATGCCATGTTGTCTGCAGCACGAACTCTGGCCTTTAAGAACTCATTCTTTCCACCAGCAATACCTGTGTGGAACAAAACCCCAAACTCAATAATTTCTGACCTTGATAAAGACAGAGGTCAGATAGTCAACATCCTGGACTAAGTAAGCTGCATGCGCACAACCACCCCGGGAAAAAGTTATACTTGTGACGAGTTTCAACCCGTACTCAACCAGAACCAGAGACGATCCAGGCATACATCTATAGTACTTCATGTATAATATATAGACACGCTATCGACCTGTTAATTTATCATTTTACTTGGGTTGCATCAAGGCACATAATATTTCTTCGGTATAACCCCAAACATTATCGTTAGTTTATTTGAGTCGTGAACTAGTATGGTTTTGGTTTTGTTGTTCGGGGAGAATATCCCCAGGCTGTCGCTTAATCAGCACGCTCAGTTGGAGTGAGTTCCTCCACCACTCAAGGGCAGTACGAAAGATGATCGAAATACCTATGGTGGTCCTGCCAAGTGTTACCCAGGTTTACGTCCCCTTTATTTAAATAATTAGAGACGGCAGCCTTTAACGTTCAGCCACACGATGTAGACCGAAAATTAACCCTAAAATTTCATTTACGGTTCATCACCTTAAATCCGGGTACCCTACACATCATTTATTTGAGTCGTGAACTAGCATTAGGCTAATTAGCATTTATATACTGATGTTTGGCATAACTTGTAGTGCTACCTACTCTAGTGGCTCCCTCTATGGCAGTTCGTCGAAACACTCTCGTTTGGCGAGTAGTCTCGCGAGAGTGGGATCATTTTGAGAAAGATGGCAGCTTCTTGTTGTGGAGTCAAGAAGCCCAAATTAGATAGTTCTATGCCGTCTATTTGCTGCAATGGTTCTGCCGTACATCCCAGTAATCATCAAAATGGACTAGTTATCAAACCTGAGATGTGCTATTTTTGCTTTGATGTACTATATAACCACTTACACAATTGTGATCTGCCCCGCAATCCACCGTTCACCAACGAATCATAGTGAGTTTTGTAAACAAAGAGAGAGGCAGTTTTCTTCCGGGATATTAGAGAGGAACAGGTTTTAGGAAATAATACGGCTCGGCTGCTCATGTTTCGGACTATGCATTGCCATTTGGTTGAATCGTATTATCCATATATTTCTGAGTTAGTGGTGGGATCCTATGAAGCCAGTATCGACCGTGGACAGTATAGACGTCAGAATATTATGTTCGGGCGCTACACTTTATCAACATTGTGGCTACCCTTGGCAACTGTCAAGAATATGTGATATTAGGCTGTTTTCTCAGAGCCCATCATCACAGATGGACGATTTTGCCATTTTTCATTCATGACAGAATGTAGATCTATTCCATTGTAGATTATTTAATAGTATAAAGTGAATAGCCATGCAGTAAACGCTTCACCGTGTCAGATGTGACATGTCACATGATGATGATGACCAATGAAGTTTCCTTTGTATTATCATAATTATGGGTGTCATCTTGTGAAGTGGCTATTTTAATTGCAAACTGTTTTATTTGTCCGTTAGCGCTTGCCCTTATCGGCTATGATGATCTGTGTTTAATGTATTGTTATATTTAAACGTTTCAGTCCCCTTTTTGTAACATGGAAGATTGGCAGGGATCATCGACTTCGTGGCTGTATAGGCACCTTTTCAGCCATGGGTCTCCACAATGGCCTCAGGGAGTACGCTGTTACCAGGTGGGTTGTCACTTGATTTTGATTAATCATCATTAATAATTAATATCTGGATAGTTGTATCATGTCACCTTCGGCTTGGCATATAAAAGGAACAAACACATGCTTCTGCAGTGCACACTGTCGCATACAGAGTACGTTCAAAGCTAACTTGGTGTATTATACATATATAATGTTCTTGCATTAAATATGATTTTAACAACTTTTTCAGTACTTGTTAGTTTGTAGTGACAAACAGGCATACATACAATGACAGTATGTTGTCATAAATGTAGAAGAGTTGGCATTTATTGATGTTGATGCTGAGCCAGACATGGGGTCAATTCAATATTGGTATTGATGGTAAATTTTGGAATTGATTATTTAAAAAACTGAACTTTGAATGTTTCTTTCCAGCATCTAAAAATATTGTTAGTAATTATCACACGAAGCGAACATTGTGGGCTGGTATCAATTTGGGACAGTGTTGCTTAATAAATATGACATTTATTTTCGATAATTTAACCCAAACTAGCTTTAAACACCTTTTATAAGAAACAAGACATACTCTATTGCTTCAGCCTGAAATATTTCTATAAAATAGTCTTTATAAAAAGAATGAACGCATTGTCATGATATTGGCTGCGTTATCTTGATTAAACTGCACTAATATTGTATAACTTTCTCCATATTATTACCGGTGGAGGCTGTTCGGTCCAGTTAGTGTACTGTGTGCTCAAAAGTCACCGTAAAACAGGAATACTGACAATTTTCTCCATGATCCATATTATAGCATGTAGTTGTTTTTAATGGGTTCAAATAATAATAATATAGCCATTTCCCTTTAGAAATATTTTCACACTTAAATTTGTTTAAATATTTTATAAACTCATCAAATTGATAACATATTACTTGTTCAGTACAGGTGGGAAAGTATTAACTGAATATATGTTTGTTGGGAAAGTTGTTGCAATGGACTCAGCCAAATAATGCTTAGTTTTACTGTACCTTAAAATTAAATAGGCTGTGTTGTCAAGTTATTGTGACACTAGCTCAACCACTTCTCATATTTATTAGTACTTTGTTCACGTTTCACCCTTAATGCTCTTTGGCCTTATTTCTGTTTGACATTAAATAAAATGTAAATGGTTAGCAATAACATTTCTGTTTCTTTTCGTTCGCTTCAGCAGCTGTTGATGGATGGTATTGTAGTCTATTAGAGTGCGCTGTGCGGCTCAATACCTCTAACTTCAGCGCCCGAGGTTTCTGTCAGGGTTACCTGACCCTTACTCCATATCAGTCTAGCCTCTACCCATTGACTGGTCCAGCTTGGGTGTCCCTAACAGGAGCCAAAGCTCCTGCTGGCATAGTTATTTGGGTCACTGAGACCTATGAGCCCCCTCACCAAGTGAAATAATGGACTATGAGGGGGTTCTGTTTCAGTAAATACATCCCCCTAGATGAGGGTGCTCAGATAGCAAAGTGGTGACAGTACTGATTTGGAAATCTTGAGGATGGTGGGTTCGAATCTAGTTCATACCTGTGTTTTTGGAATTTGTCTCCATAGGATTAGAAAATCTGTCCCTGATGTGACCAACGTTAAGGCTCAATAACTCCACGACAACATCTCTCCTTGATGTCCATTGGACTCAGTGATGTGGTAATGCTTGATTTGGCTCTGTAGGCCAAAGTACTTAATCGCATTTAGGTAGCATTTCAATTCAGAGTAACCATGTAAAGCCAGCCATGATGGACAGATGTATAGCAGGCCTGTTTATTTTGGGGGTAGTGTTACAGTTCTCTCTGCCTGATAATAAACAATGCCCCATTGAACGAATGCTGCGTATATTACAAAGTGCATGTTATAATACTTATTGTTTTGGGTGTGTGTTTGCACTCTTTTCAAGTGGCCTCCTTTCTGAGAAGCATTAGGCATATGGTGAGAAATGACATCCTATTGTGATGTCGGACCGATTCTATTGTTTCTATTTTGAATTCCGTTGTGAGTTCCTCCTTGGCTGTAATGTCTGAAGTATGACCGCTTCGGAGACGAAACAATCACTCACTCCATTACTGTATTTATTCCTTTGTATTTCCCATTGTCATTCTCTCAGACACCACCCTTTTTTCATCTGTTGTGGGTCAGCATGTCTGAAAAGGCGATGGTCATTGTGATCTGAATCTAGCACTGTAACATACATATACCAAGTGAGGAAGTCCTCGACTTCTTGGCGTTCCTTTGAATTCGTAGAAATTTTTTTACTTCGTATGACTATGAGATATGGGGTTAGGACTTCCCCCCCACCCCCCCAAGGACGGTGCAAGGTCCTGAAGGTGGTTGCAGATGATCCGATAATGCAGTTGTTATAGCATTGCACTGCAAACCTCCAAGTTGTGGGTTCGAATCCAGTTCGTGTCTGTGTTTGTGTGGTGTACGTTTCCAGAGTGAGTTGTCCGTCGTTGATATGTTCCAGGCATGACTGGTCCTGGGATTTAGCCGACCAGACCGAAGGTGGTTGCCCTGGTTTGCCGTATCCAAAACATAGATCTGCATTGGATAGGTTCCAGTTTGTCGTATTCCGTTTGTTTAGTTCTATTCAATTAGACTTCGTCCATTTTCGTTAACTAAGACATTCTTGATAACTTGTGGGTAGTCAAAGTAATGGAAGCGTTACTTTTTTATATTTCCTTCTTTTTCTCATTACTTAGTACAACATCAGAGAACGTTTTATTGACAGAAGTATTTTAAAATCTCTTGTTTATCATCATTATTAGTAATCCTGCTTACTAATAACTTTATGAACCATTACTTCAAAGTGAACAATTATCTCATGTTTGTGATGAAATGTTACCATGACAGTAGTCTCTGTTGATAAATATTCAACAAATACAATTCAGCATACACGAATGGTTGTATTCTTAAGTGTTTGATAGGTTTATAAATTAAAAGCTTTTCATAAATTATTAATTTTATGATTGATCATTATTTGTGGAATGAAATTGATTCCATTTTTTGTTCACATGTCGGCAGACGTGGGTCAATTCCACATCAAATTTTTTTACCTACTCCCAGAACCTACTTTGAATACCTACTCCAGGTAGTTGATATTCCAAGTAAGATTGTCATGGAAGAAATATTTGTGAATTAAAAAATTATTTTATGGGTTTAATTTTTTGTAGCAAATTCCAATTCTGAATTGGTCAATTCCATATTTTTTTAAATATGCATTTATGGAATTGCCCATCAATTCTGGAATTGAATTGACCCCATCCCATGTGAGATGACAAACCATATTGAGGTAGTTTTCTTTCATTGGTGTTACTATTGTGTTTACCTCCCAGAACAGACCCGTATATCAAAATGTTAACGGATTTGTAATTGGGCATTATGACATATATTCGGTTGGATGATGCCAAAATCTACTTCAAGTACTTGATAGTCATACATCATAATGAGTAATCGATATTTTAAATAAATAGTGATATTACAAATTTAAGAAAACTAGGTTTATTAGATCTAGGTGTGACCATCACGAGGTAAAATAACTCTACCCAATAACTAACAAATGAGAGTATGAAATATTTTGAACATAAAATCAGTCTGGGCTGCCACAATTAATGCTAAATTTGCAATAATGGCTAACAGGTAAATAACATAAAGTACGTTTCATCCAAAATAGTGAATCTACAACATAACGTACTGTGGTGTGTTCAAGGCCGGATTCAACCCAGTAACGATATGATGCCATCAGTGGGTGATTTTCAACAATCATTTTAATATTATTTTAACATTTCTAAATTACTCTTAAAAGTCACAGCAGTAGTTCTTTCTGTCAGATAGGTTATAAATCATCAGTAATGACTTGACTCGTTTCCCGTTAATGATTTAATAATGATATAAAATGAATACTGCATCAAATAGACAATTTCCACGACGACTGCGCCATCTAGCGAACATCCGTTTGCGCTCGCTGAACCATATGATGAAAACATTCTTTTGCCAATCGTGAGATCACAATATGTTTCATATATTGATAACATGTCTATTAAAGTTCCCAACTTGATGATTTATTTTCAATAACATGTAATTTTTTCAGGCCAAAATAAACTGTCAACTTTCCACATATAAATAATCTTATCTGTAAAAATAATTCTACGTTCTATTTAATAAAAATTAAACTGCTGCAACAACTTGTAGATTGATTTAGTTCTGTGAATCCCCCAAAACGTAAATTTACATACAATTACTGAATTACACTTCTTGTTCCATGCTACTACATTGCTTCACTGACCGCAAGCCACTTTAGATGTGAACTGCGCATGCGTCGTGGAAATTGTCTATTCAATAATGCATTTTCTGATTTTAGTCTGAAACTTGTATCATTATTGAGTATATAGTATCGTTGACGAAAAAAGACACAATATTAATGATATGATCACTAGCACCTGAGTTCGAATCTCGGCGTGGGCATATCTGAGGGGTGTTTCATCTTCGACTTCGCCCCATTACCGTTGGAGGTCGGTCGGCCCATTTAGCCTACCACGGTGCACAAAGGTGACCGTAAAACATCAATCATAATCACACTGTTATGATGTTCACATTGTATTGGCCATTCTCACGTTTAGAGAATCGGTACCGTGACCATTTATTGTTCTGAACCGCATGCGGGCAGAGTCTGTTTTGTTTCTTTATAAAACAACAGTCGCCCACGAATCTCTTAGTACGTTCGGCTAATATCGTGATACGCATTTATTTATTATGACATCCATTGATGGGCATAGGTGATGCTGTTGGTTCTGATTCTCCATCTGTGTGGTCCGTCCATCTTTGGCTTCGAATCGAACCGAGGTATATGTGTCTGTTGTATGTTTCCCTGAGGAGTCATCTCCTAGTCCACGTATCCCAGCTGTGTTCAGTGTCGAGACTAGTCAAACCCTTCAGACCCATTTATGTGTCTATATTTAATGTGTTTAAGTCCTGAAATATATTTATTATTATTAATATCAAGTGTTGTGGTTGATACTGTGATTAAAATTCTATACTGAATGTGAATTTGTTTTTTGTCTCATCTGGTGTTTATTTTGCCAGCAAACATGAGAAGCTTGGATGAATGATGTTCGATCATCTTTTATATATATATATATATATATATATATATATATATATATATGTTCACTATTTCCATATGTGGCCATGTGCTTTCCCACAACACAATTGTTGTTGTACTGTGACATAGACCTCTAGGTTATAACAACAAATCCGTGAGCTACATTTGTCTATAGGGTGTTTAATCTCTCAATGGATGGGTTCATTCCTCAATGGAAGGGTTCATTCGGGTCATACCGTAGACCCATCGTACACCATAGTTCAGCACCCAGAGGAGTATGCAGTAGTGCTTCTGTGGCTTGGTTGTTAGTACGCTGTGTTTCAGGGCTTCATGCTACCCGAGTCGGCAGGATCTTGCGTCTGATTATCTTGGGCAGTATCCCATCAGCTCTGTGGCCTAATTCAGTTGAGAGCAGAGGCACTCATCAAAGTATTCACTCACTCCAAGTATACCATATAGCGACATTTGTTCTCTCGTTGAGCTTCTATGGGCATGTATAGAAAGCAGCTGCTGTTTCGTGAAGAAGAAAAAAGACAAGTTTTTACATTATCAGTCTAAGTATTACTGCTTTTTAAAAGATAACCATCTGGATATCTATCTTAGTGATGCTATCTTAAGATACTTTGTCTGTTTATCAGCGGCAGTTATTGGGCATCTCTGGACAAACCTCCTGTGAGTTTTTCAGATTTGCATTTGACGCATGGTGTCCCCGGTTTGTCTCGTACTGCGTGTACAATAGCTCGTTGGTTTGAGCAGCGCGCGACAAACCTTCGAGAAAAATGGAAATCGCACACCCATTCCACATTAATAATAGAATGTCAATAATCTCCTGATTCATTTTACGATGGTTTAAAATCGATCATTTAGTCTAATCATCGAGCATGTTCAGGATTCGCACAGGTCCTGTAAGTCCTGGAGTTTTTGGTCCTCGAAAATCCTGGAATTTGGGCAGTCATAATTATAAAATTTAATATATATCTATATTTCGAATTATGAGCATACAAGAATTCAGTCATCACACTTTCGTTGAAAATATGGGTGTATACTTTTTCCGATTAAGAGTTTGTGAATTCGTTGAAACGGTCCTGGAATCTTTACATTGGAAAGTCATTGGAAGACATGGAATTTGAGATGTCAAAATGTGTATGAATCCTGATGTTGAGTGTATACCTTCGGAGTCCTATGTCCCAGTACTGAGTCTAAACAAAACACCTAGTCAATAGAGGTGCATACTGAATGATCTTTTTTTGCCCATAAAGAGTGGTCATCGTTTAGCCTTTCTCACTGCTGAACAGCACCGATTTACTCCCGAGCTGTGACCTTTTGCCCTTCATTGAGATGCTTGCCACCAGGTGGACGTGTGAGGCAGTGTCTTCTCTATGTCATAACAGAGTCACTACCTCCGATGGTGTTTATCGATTTGGTTACGTACGGAGTCAAGGTCAAATGAGGCTAATAGAGCGTTTTATTACCATCTATGGGTATGTACGATGCTCAAACTCGGAGCACATTGATGACTCAGCATTGTGTAGATGTATTATTATTGTTAATACCAATTATTATAATAATATATTTAATATATTTTCACCGGTTGTTTAAATTCACACAAGTGCCACTCATCTCGGATTTTTTTTTTTTCTAAAGAAAAGTTTAAAACTATTTTTTTTAACGAATACCGATTTATGCCAACAGATTTAGTGTAAACATTGTCGCAAGGAATATGGTAAAAGTAGTGGTCCGACGCATTAATTTTCTCTGCCACAGACACACATACATAGGGACATCTAGATTTATTATAAACCGCAAGAGTTCGATGGCTAAGTTATTTCACTTCAGTACTCCGACATTCCCGATCACCTCAAATAGCCTGTGGCCATCATGGTACATCTCTCATCTCGGTTAACCTTCAGAATGACAACGCTCCATGCTCATCCTCCCTCCCTGTATATTAATAAACATTGTCCGAGTGAGTGAGTTGGTTACCCCGAGAAATTGGCTCTCCTTCATGCGCCATCATCCACCCCCACCATCTCTACAGACTGCGGTGTTTTACACTCGGCAGCACTTCAGATCACTCCTTGACGTATACTAAAAAGTCCTAATTCGCAGTCAGCGCTCCTGGCGGCTGCTCCGGTTAATTATGATTTAACCAATCGTTTAGTGACCAATAACAATAGTAGCCAGCGTCACAGTACAGCTAGCCCCACCTAGCGGCCAACAACTGGAGTCACCAGTTGTACTACTAATATCGTATTATCTGGATGGCTTTGCAAGTTCACTTTAGGTCAGTGTGTGTGTACACGTATTTGGCCGAACGTGGGCGATGTGTACTTGTTTGACCCATCAGTCTATCGACAGGTGTGCTATATTATCGGCCAGTGACCAGGTCAGTGTTGGTAACCTTATAAATGGCTAGATGGCGCTTTTCACCTCGGTTGACTCCGAAACAAGGACGTTTGTCTAGAGGTCAGTGGCAGCACCGTTGATGATGAGGATGCGGCCTTGTGTTTCCTTTCTTGGCTACCGACCAGGTCGAACGCGCGCGCGGACACACGCATAGACACACAGATGATGAACTGAAGAGAAATTGCACGTCTCAGCCCTCGTGATTTGCCCGGAGGTTGTATTCTCGATTTATGATACTCTATGCCAGTTCCCTTTGATAGATAGATAGATGGCTATTTATTTCCATTTCCAAACATATATACAAGGGTCATATATTAAATGAAAACAATGGCATATTGATAACAATGTTGGAAATGGGGGGGGGGGAAGAAATATAACCAGTACAGGATGTCTTCCACTCCCCTCTGATACAACACTTATTATGTAAACACGCGTGCAAGCAGTCACAAGGACTGCTGATACATTTAATCTGATTAACTGATGAACCATCCAGTGGTTGTAGTGACGATTTGGGATTCTCTGTGCAATTGTCTGTTCACACACACACACACACACACACAACTTGTTCTTTATCATAGCGACTGGGATAAAAACTGACCGAACTCTGCTTAATCGTCCAGATGTTACATTCACCATTTTCTGTGCAACTTCCTTTTTCACACAGACATACACACACATACGCATAGTTAAAATATTCCAAACACAACTCGATGTTGACAACGACACCGCGCGGTGACTGTACTCAGTTCCAGATGGCGCTGTTTCCCGGAAGGTTCTGCCTGGTCGACACATCGAAACGAAACCGGTGATAACGTCTAGCGAGTAGTAAGCTTGGCTGGGATCGGTTGTCATTGAGAAAATAACTTCTCCCTTCAACTGATCCTCCAAATAACAGGAAACTATTCTACATATGCCACATTAAGACCGCTAATTAACCGTTTATACTATCAGTTTATCATTAAGATTGCTACTTGGCGTAGGTGAAATGAAAACGCGTCGGAAGATATCGGAGCAGATCCGGTTTAAACGGAGAGACGTTTTGTTCGTGCAGGGAGCATTTTGTGTGTGTGCAATATACGTCAATGGTACTGTATTGAATTTGCTGATAAGCGCCATTCTCAGAACCACTGATAACGCGGATAACTCGTCCGTGTGCTATCCGCAGTCACTGGGCTGTTGTTGTCTGGGGGTCAAGGAGACATTGTTATATATTTGGCCACTGGGTCGTTTCTGGTAACAGCCTGTGTGTGTAATGGCACTGACACGGAATATTAAAGCCGACCTTTACTACGTCTGGGGATTCCGTGCATAGAAGATACTTCTGACTGCAAGATAGCAGCTTGTGTGTTGTGTGTGTGTGTGTGTGTTTTTTTATTTGGGGGGTGGTCTGCGTTGTTTGTAGGCGCACGCGCATTTAGTAATACGCCAAATGGCACTGACACAGATAATCACAAGCTGTGATTACAATATCAGATTTACTTCGCCGACAGCCGAGCCCTTGGGATCTATAAAGTTCTGATACTTTAATATATTTATTGCTTTGCCAATTTGTGTGTGTTTGTATATATATGTATGTGTGTGCGCGCGCGCGTGTGTGTGCATGACCGGGCTATGTCAGCAGGGTGTTTCATCTTTCTCTTCGCCTTATTACCTTTGGATGTTGCTCGGCCCATTTACCTGCCATGTACACAAAAGTGGGTGTAAAACATCAATCAACTGTAAAACAGCAACATTTACATTTACAAATGTGCATGTATGCACACTTACAAAATTAATCGCACATCGTAGCTGTGCAAGTCTTGCCATATGCGTCATTCCTACTTGGCAAGGGCTAAGAGATTTATTCACTTTCATTTAGCCTGGCCCGATTTACGGACCCGTACATGCTGGCACTAATGTCATCTCCCCGGGGCGGATCCTGCTTCTGATCGCCAATTATAGGTACATAATATACACAACGATCGACCACCGTCCAGCCAGATGCTCCTCAACCGGTTTAAGCACCCTAAAGACTAGCACAGCCTCTTAGTGGTCTCAAACCGAGGACCTCCGAAGTTTCTATACCGACGCCGTAATCACAGTCAAGGTCTGGCCTGGTATTTGTGTGTGTGTTTGCGCACGCGCGTTTTATGTCAGTTATGGACGTTTTTATGCCACCTTGTTTCGGTTATTGGCGATAGATCTCCGGGTGATGACTCGGTGTGTATGTTTTTTTTTTATTATGAAAAAAAAAACGTTCCAAGCTTGATGTCACAGATAGTCAGTCATACCTTGATCATCTCGGATGTTGACATAAACAAGATGGTCTTGTATACGGTTCGTCAGCGTACGATTTTGACGCGCGGAATGCTATAAACACCTTAATACGCCGAACCGAAAATTTTATAATTAAGCGTTGATGCTATTGAGTTAGAGAGCGATAGATTTTCTAGCCGTTGTTGGATCATTCCCTGTAGCAACGCCCTTTCTATATTTTAATCTGGCTAATTAAACCCGGACTTACCTGGGTAATACGATTGCCAGAAAAAGGTACTATTAGCTGGGCCTACATAGTTTAATAATGAACATTACTGAACTCTGTGTGGCTCCATAACAGTAGTTCGCTAATGAAATATGGCTTCACAATGGTAGTCTATGGCGATAAAATAATTTATCATGTATAGAGTATATGGATTTAAACTCTCCTCCCTCTCTCTCTCTCTCTCTCTCTCTCTCTCATATATATATATATATATATATATATATATAATAATAGTCTTTTTGACTGTGGTAGACCATGGATCTATGATGGTGTTGCTGTGGTTACAGCAGCAATACTCGCCATCTCCATTTACTGTCAAGTACTGTCTTTTGTCCAGATCTTCAGCTGTTTTCTAATGATTCGTACATGCAACGAGAGACCATCGTTTTGTACTCGGATCCATAATAACGATGATGATGATAATAATAGGCTGATACATAGTTTAATATATATATATATATATATATATATATATATATATATTGTTACTGTCACCGTACTCCATCCATGTTGCGCTATAAGCATATTACAGTGTAGTTGTATATTGCATTACCATTTGGTAGATTCACGATTTCCATTCTTGAGATGATCTTCTGAGATAACAGTTTCTGTCGATTATGGGTAACTTTTATTCATTCATTCATTCATTCGTTCGTTCATTCATTCATTCATTCACCACATTATTATTGCTTGTGGTCGATGACTGAATCTCTCGTCGAGTGGAAAAAAGGAGTCTAATTACAAATATCCGATAAGATACCTGCTGAAGTAGATAGACGTGAACAGATAGATTTATTAATTATGCATGTATCTCGTTGTACCATCAAGCATGTTGATGGTACGGTTGATAAGAAGCTAGTATATGTTAAATATAACCCGTATGCCCTGGTCTGTTGGGTGTAATGTTAGGTTGATATTGTATGAAACCGCCTACAGATGTCATACTGTATGAAGTAGCCCATATACCACGTGTTTGTATGTGTTACGTATTATATATATATATATATATATACACACACACACACACACACACACATTTTTTTACTGTGATAGACTACCTGAATTGTTACTACATTTATTTAGACATAATGTATTCAGTATAACAAGTTTCAAGAGAAATTACCTTTTTTTAATTGTTTACACGTTGTATTTATTAACTGTTTGCGATTCGGTCTGCCGATGATTCTCCTATGGCCTGATGAGTCAGTTAGACGTTGCGCACACGCGCGCACACACCAGCACAGATGTAACACCTTGTTATAATATCGGTTCATTCACTGTGGTATTAAATACGTATAACATTTATATAGCTATAATAGCAGAAAATAATGAGGGGTGTTAGCTATGGGTTATATGTTGTACTCTGTGCTAGTGAGTCAGTCAGTCAGTCAATGGCTGGGTGTAACCAGTAGTTCTCTCTCTCTCAACATAAACGTTGCCGCTGCTCCACTTTAAAATAAATAAAAAAAAACTAATAATGACCTGGTAGTAGTAGTTGTTGGGAGCTACACCAGGGGGGGGGGAGAGATGGGGCCCTGGACGATGTCAGATATGTTAGTATTGAAATATCTGGAGGGCACTGATTACAGTTTAGAGATAAAACGTGTTTTTATTTTGTTGGCGGGATTGGAAACATTGGATAGGTTCTTTGTAACACAATTATCAGCTAGTCTAGCGTTTGTCTGTGTGTGTGAAAAAACAATCAATCAGAAAGGTCATTAGTATGTACTCCTTTCGCGATGCTCCTTTCAACATGCAGATGGATACGCTTATCCTCAAGCGTGAAGGGTTTGTCTGCCTGCCGTTCCCGTGCTCATGGATGTCCGCATTTCCCGTTACGACATCAATTAAAGCAGGGCTGCCTTACTGTTGACACTTCGGTGGAAATACCTTGTTGGGAATTCCCAGAATTTTCCCCGGTTAGTCATTTACAGGTTTTCTCCCTCAAGTTCGTCGCTGACTGTTACCGCCAAGTTCCACATCGCCCACCGTCAGCCGATTATAGGCCACGGACAGCGGAATAGCACTGAGTGAACTATTTTGGGATTCTGTCGCTGTGTCGAGGCACTCACCTGGTCTCGAAATGTCAAAACTAATTATATAATATTTACCATTGTCTCTGCGATCGCGGTAAAAGCACCCCCCCCCCAGCCCCACCACCCGTTTTTCACCTGTAGATGGCGTGCATGTTGTTGCGCTGAAAATCACAGATAGTGTGCTACTGACATGATGATGGATGGCACATTTAGGGTTAGATACATTATTTATGAAGACAGCTGGTTAGTCAGTATTTCGTAATCCTATTTTATCAGGAAGTGATGTGTATTTTTCTGGTGCCGAGCTGCTATCTCGAGTTTGCCTATATAAGAATCTCCCCCCCCATCTCTCTGTGTGATAACGTGGGAAATAAAACACAATTAGTTTTTGTTATATATATATATATATATATATATATATATATATATATATAGAGAGAGAGAGAGAGAGACAACACCTAATCCAATACATATAAAACAGTTACAGTATTTGTCTGTTACGTTTTAGGAAGGTGACAATAGGAAATGCAGATATTGCATTCAGCTCAAATATCAGGGCTAGTTTTAGTTGAAATTTATCACCTTTTATAAACGTGTGCGTCCCACGACCCCCCCCCCTCTCTGTCGGTGTGTGCGTGTACACGTGCCCCTGTTTGATTGCCATTGAAATACGGCTCGTCATTAAAAAAAAGCAGTACATCGAATCAGTGATGTAATGGCTGGTATTTCTAAAACTCATATCCGCCGTCATGCCACGAGACTATTAACGACGTCCAGTATTGTTTTTATTCGCGTTCGACTCAACGTTATCGGCGGACGTTTTGAGCGGCCAACCCCCCGCCCCCAGCCTCCTCCTCCCCACCCTTTTTACCACACACCATCTCCTCTCATCCCGAACTGGTATAGTGTCGGCTGAATATGTTGGGTTTCTCGGCCCAGCCATAAATAATGATATTTCCCCGGCAAAGACAGAAGAAGAAGAAGAAGAACCGCTGCATATTTATTCTTCGGTCGAATTTCGTCGACGATACGGCCCCTCGCCGTACGAATGATATAAATACGGCCCCTCGTCGTACCAATGTGGGATAGTTCACCGTTTACGAGTGCCACTATCTGGCAGCGGACGACTGTAATCTAATTATTGTATGCTAATAAATTGCCTCGGTCGCTTGATTTAGAGCCCCGGGTTTTAAGGGCGTTTATTCGAAGCTGGCAACTCGCACAAACACACACACACACACACACATGGCCATGAACTCGGACAACAATGGTCTTGCCTAATTTCCCTTTAGTACATTGAAAACTGAACGTTGTTGTCGGTGGGTTAAAACTGGACTGTCCGGATCCGGACTGGACCAGAACAGCATGTTTCCATGGCCCACAGATATTAAACTGCCATGTTTAATAGACAACGTTCTGTTTACTAATAAATGAAAGTGGATTTATCATATTAAAGGTGCCTTTTGATGTTCTGAGTTGTTAAGCGATTCTGTCTGTTTTATTCATCACGTACCACACAACACTGCTATATGTGTGTATGTGTATATCACGATTGCTGGATGAGAATACCGATGTTGTGTTTGAAATCAATAAACTTGGTAAAAATCGGCCAGTAATCCATGTAAAACATTCAATGTTCTTTATCATGTACTGAGTGTTTAGTTCTTTGCAATATTTATTGGAGATTTTTGCTTGCATTTCTCGGATTCAGTGTTATGGAGCGCTTCCGTGGTCCAACTGGTAGCGTGTTGGATCACAGGTCACTACCACCTGAGTTCGAATCTCTGCGTGGGTAGATCTGAAGGGTGTTTCGTCTTTGACTACGCTTCATTACCTTCGGAGGTCGCACGGCCCATTTAGCCTACCATGTGCCCAAAAGTGGCCGTAAGACATCAATCATCGTCATCTGATTCAGTGTTATACTTTATATGTCTAGTAATCATGCAGTGATTGGACAATTAAGTTTCTGGTATTCCATCACAAAATTTCTGCCTCCTTAAATTATGAATTATTAATTCTGTCATGTTTGTTGATCGAAGCAATTAATTTATTGTCAGTGTTGAAATCAGAGATGTTCTCTTCCTTGAAGGAACACGCACTGGATCATTATTACCCAATAGTACTGTCAGTTGAGGTAATAGGTACGCTGCGTATCCACAATTGGAATTTTCTTCTGGGCCGTGTGACCTCCAAAGGTAATGAGGCCAAGTGAAAGGTGAAACGGAGTGGACAAGATCAGCATAATTGATTTATAAGCGTTAGATTTAAGTTTTCGCTTTGAAATATTGTCCTCAGCGAAGTCATTGTTGGCCATTTTCAACTCAGTTTCGGACATTGTGCAGTGAACATTGTCCACTCATTGTCGCTGTTCCCCCACCCACCCCCAGCCAGCGAGCGACAAGTTGTAGAGTAGACGAACAACGCTTCATTAATAGCTCATGCTCATAAAAATTACCAACACAGGCAGATTTAAATGTGATTTATTTACCGTAAACAAATGTTTTAAATATCCCCATTCTTAAACCTTGTTTCTCACCATCACACTGACTACTATCACGTTCTCTGACACTGTTCACATCCATTAAGTGTTATAATTTGGGGCTTGTACATGTCGTAAAGAAATAGTCTACGGTTTCTATCTGTTCACGGCTCTTAATGTTTATGCCGTAACAGCTGATGTACTTAGAATTGTTGACAATAGAGGATGACGTTAATCATTTGATTACTGTTATATACTTTTACTTTCCTTGATGTACTTGCCTTCGATGAAGCCCAAAAATTTTGTAACTACGTTTATGATGACTGTTAGCCACTGACTACGTTTATGATGACTGTTAGCCACTGACTACGTTTATGATGACTGTTAGCCACTGACTACGTTTATGACTACCAGTTTGTTTCATCTTTCTTTCCTTTAACTGTCCTCGTCTGTTTGTGCGACTTAGTCGTTGGCTAACAGTCATCATAAACGTAGTCATTGGCTAATAGTCATCATAAACGTAGTCAGTGGCTAACAGTCATCATAAACGTAGTCAGTGGCTAACAGTCATCATAAACGTAGTAATTGGCTAACAGTCATCATAAACGTAGTCAGTGGCTAACAGTCATCATAAACGTAGTCATTGGCTAACAGTCATGATAAACGTAGTATTGGCTAACAGTCATCATAAACATAGACATTGGCTAACAGTCATCATAAACGTAGTCATTGGCTACCAGTCATCATAAATGTAGTCATTGGCTAACAGTCATCATAAACAAAGGATAGTTTTCGGTTTCTATCAGCAATGGCAGCCATGGTATTGTTACTGCCAATAATAACCGTAGCTTGATGTGTTTATCAAGTTTGAGAAGTCACAGATAAACACACAGTTATACTGGTTATATACAGAAACTTCTCAAAGATAACTATTGTTTATGGCAGATTTTAGCTGATCGTTCTCTGGTGGGTGATATCTTTTTTTTAAATTATAATTTGGTGTTTATATTCAAAGCTTACAACAGATAAAAGTCCGCCACTCCATAACATGTTATTTATTGTTCTCCGTGTCCCAACTGGTGTCTTTCGTCGCTGACTTCTAACACGCGGGTTCGGGCGCCTCCGTGGTCTAGTCGGTGGCGCGTTGGACCACACACAGATCACTGCCACCCGAGTTCGAATCCCGGCGTCGGCATGTTTGACGGGTGTTTCATCTTTTACTTCGCTTCATTACCGTTGAGGGTCGCTTAGCCCATTTAGCCTACCATGTGCACAAAGGTGGCCGCAAAACACCAATCATCATCATCATCATCATCATCATCATCATCTAACATACTGGTTCAAAACACGTCCTGGCTTCGCCCGATGAAGGGTGGTTCATCGTTCACTTCGTCGCATGGGCATAAAATGGCCGTAATAGACCCACATTTCTTATGAACGACGGTGGCACACTTGTTCTTTGTGCCAAAAGAGAAGAACTGCACGTTTTTACTTGTAACCGAGTGAGAGAAGACATTGGATGGCCGGCCTATATAAGTAGGACTTTTCCGGTGTAAATTGGTTTTGGATATTTTCGTCTTCGTCCCTGAATGAAAGAGATAATGTTACGTCCGAGTGTTGTTGGATGGCCGCATCTTTTTAGCTTCTGGGAAAACACCGACGTTCATTATGTGATTGCTTCTGAAGGGTTTTGTGGCGACAAATAGACCATCACTGTTGCTGGTTCGGTCAGTGGGAGGATCGGTGGGTGAGTGAATGTGTGAGCGAGGACCGCTTCGTGGAGAAAGCAAGTGATCGAACGACACATACCCCAGACATGGGTAACGCTTGGATTCGATCCCATAGGCTTGACTTCCGTGGCAGCGCTCTCCATTGTGTCACCGTCTTCCCAATAATCCACTACAATCATCAACATCCCGTGAAGCATATAGTTTCTTGGTGGCCCTTAATCCAAGCCAGTTGACCCCACTCATCGTTTGATATCCAGTTCCTCGGTAGCTGTGTACGGATCAGACAGATTTAAACCGGGGACCTTTGACATTACGATCGTCCACTCTACCAGATGTAGGGTAGGTTATGTATGTAGGTTAGGTTATCCTCCAGCCAGTAGCGTGATGGTCTCCCTATGTCGATTACCTTCAGTAATGGATGAACGTTGTTCAGAGATTTCACGATATTAATTGTTAACTCTCTATCACATGATATCACCGACATGTGATGGTTTAATGAATAAACGGCGACATTTTTGTGTATACTCCCCCCCCCACACACACACCCATCCACGGTCACACTTCTTAAAGCTCATATTCAGGATCTCATCGTTGCTGTATGAACTTCCGGTATCTTCTCTCGGGTGTCTCACCGACTATACATGGGCTAACTGGTAGGGCAGTTGGGCACAGATCTGTGGCACCCGAGTTCAAATACCAGCCGCGGAAAGAGTGTCTGAAGAGTGTTTCACCTCGTACTTCACCTGCGGAGACCGTTCGACCGATTTAGCCTGGACGAGTCAAGTGACCGGGGGAAGAAAAAACAAACCCTCTCACACAGCCAGCCGCACTTAATAACGCTGTAGAGAAAAAAAAAAATCAAAATGACGCATCCCAAATCTAATTAGAAACGCCGAAGAAAGGTTATTATTCACCGAAAGAAAACCGATGTTGAAAAGGCCGTGCGTTTATTTCTTTAAAAGAAATGGTTTTATACTTTAGTAAGATGACGTACTTCTAAACTCCAGCGGCCACCTTTAGTATAAAGTGGCGAGGCTTGAATCTCTCAGTCAGTACACACCTAGTAAATGTCCATAGTTTCTCCCGATTTATGCTTCTATTGTTCAATTCAATCGTGTATTAGTATTTTCTTTTTTTGGGTTTTATTGTTTATTAACCCGTCTGATCGATCGATTGTTGGCTGTAGTCTACCGCACAAAGTTTGGTTTTCGGTCGATAATAGGAAATTGTTTGTATTTAGATAGTCATCTTCTGAATACTTCTAGTAATTTGGTTTTTCCTTACTTTTGTTCTCTCTCTCTCTCTCTCTCTCTCTCTCTCTATATATATATATATATATATATATATGTGTGTGTGTGTGTGTGTATGTCTGTGCGTAATTAAATATTTTAAAAACTAATTTTTTAAAGTACACCTGTGCTGGCGCCTTAATTATCTTTTTAACATACACCGAATGAGTGAGTGAGTGAGTGAGTGAATGAATGAGTGAGACACACACACAGAGAGAGAGAGAGAGAGAGAGAGAGAGCCACATCTGTGTGCTGTGTGATATCGTGTAGCGGGGTTCTGCGCCAGTCTTGTGTCAAGACGCCAACGAGTAATACGCCAATTAACTTGATGAAGGATTTTAATGGCAGTGGCGTCACTGGGGTAGATAAAAATCACACACACACACCACACACACACACACACACACACACACACACACACACACACACACACACACACACATCCGTGGTCTGGAAACTGAGCTGCCATACACGCGAACATCCTCCCCTCCCACACTCAACAATAGCAAATGTCAGCTCCAGATTGCTTCTCGGCGTTTCTACAAATTTTAAGAAAATTCCATAGAACGTTTAGCTACCGTTTGTCGGGTTACTTACTGTCATACGACGGCCAGCACTGTACAGTACGGGTCTTAAGTAAAGTGAACGGCATTTAATTACGAGCCACAGACTGTAAACGGACCTCGGTATAGTTGGGTCAGAGGTTACGCTTCGATCTTGGTGGGACAGGGGGGTGGCGAGGATCGGTGGATCTCTTGGGCTTCTGATGCGCCTCCGGGATCTAATTGGTAGCGGGTTGGACCACATATCACTACCAACCGAGTTCGAATCTCGGCTTGGGCATATCTGTAGGGTCTTTCGTCTTTGACTTCGCTTCATTACCTTTCGAGGTCGAACGGCCCATTTAGCCTATCGTGTGCACAAAAGTGGCCGTAAAACATCAATCATCATCATCATCATCATCTGATGCCTACACAGACGTGTCTCATTCAATCGGAGCAGATCCGGTGTTTGCACTGTTCGATGTGGCTATCCGCTCGTTGGGTGTTTGTTTACGCCTGGCTGTCCTGGGAATTATGTTCAGGTCCCCCCCCCCTCATCGAATTGACGGATCCGTTTAGAAATCATCAGTTCGCTATCGATTTAGTTTGACAGTGGCTTACCCGGTTTTTGTCCTGTCACTGTTTTTTACCCATCATTTTTATCATTTCGAGTTAATTCTAAGAAGCGAATCACCGACAGTTGTCTTAACTCAGATGGGGACAGATTCGTGGCCTCCGTTTCACAGATGTGGTATTTGTAAAGTTTTATGTGGGCGATGTGACCTGGTTACGTTTTGAATGAATTGCGATTAATGCATTTTAGGGACTATTGTGTGTGCGTGTGTGTGTGCACTACTGGGAATCATGAAACTTCAATACACGCTCTGTATGATTCATCAGTTTTAATCCTGACACGTGTGTGCGTAATGTCTCCTGCACTCCTGCATGCTCGTTTTGGAAACGGCAGTGATGTGATTGTTCATCATTCGTTACACAGGTGATACATACATACGGGGCTATAATGGCAGATGTCTACCTGTCAATGTCATTAATACAGGACAGAGAATGAAGATAATTAATAGTCGTTGCTATATAGGTAGGGACAGGATGAGGTAAATGACTGTATTAGCTGGTGATCCCACTGACATACCCACAGGTAACCACCGCGGTGCAGTTGATAACATACCGCACGTAAATCATCCACGTCTGGTTTCAAATCCCACTGTTAACTCTTGTCTGTGATTTGTTTCATCTGGTCATCTCATTTGTGTGTGTGTGTGTGGGGGGGGGGGGGCGTTTACTCGATAGCACAGCGGTTAAAATATTTCACTACAAACTCCCAGGTCGTAGGTTCCAGCCCGTCTCTTGCCTTACCTGTGATGTTTCCGTAGAGATACCACCCCCCCACCCCCCGACGGACATATTTACCCAAATTTGACTAGCTGTACAATAATTACCAACTCGCTCTCTCCGATATTACACCTCCCCCCACCCGCTGGTCTATTATGTTAATAATACACCGGATAACCCCACTGACTGACAACCATAGAAAATGTCTCTCCCGTTATCAGTAATGTTAGATGGCTAAATAAATATTCTTGTATGGTAAATGTTTATTTTGGATGATGATTGATGATGATTGATGTTTTACGGCCACTTTTGCGTTAGGCGAAATGGGCCGAGCGACCTCCGATGGTAATGAGGCGAAGTCAGAGAGATGAAGCACCCTTCAAACATGCCGACGCCGGGATTCGAACTCGGGTGGTAGTGATGTGTGGTCCAACGCGCTACCGATGAGAATTATTCTAACGGCCAGATCTGAAGCGATTCTTTAATGTTCGACTCCTTACAGCAATTATGGTAATCGGTTTTAGCTAAATTCGGAAAACAGAAAAAACCTCCCCTCCCACAAACCGTAAAAGGTAGCTAGCTATGGCGTTTCTGGTTAAGGACAAGTATTGATTCGGAACCAGCTATAATTGTGTCGTGAAGCCTTTTTATAGATTGATTGCGTTCATCGAAATTATCATCATCTGGATTCGGATTAGAATTGATAAAAATTCATTATCGGCCTGTATCGGCTGAATAGGCTGGAATTATCAACGACGCTCACAGAGGTGGTGGTTTTGTTTGGAGGTGATTGTACTGAAAAGGGTCGAAAACTTAAATTGAAAAATAAATTCTGCGTTTCGGAGTTGTCTGATTTATTAAACCATTTGATTTAAAAACATCGCACTTTCTTTGTATTTTTGTTATGCTTTATTGATTTTTTTCGTGTGATGATGATGATTGGTATTTTACGGCCACTTTCGTGCACATGGTAGGCTAAATGGGCCGAGCGACCTCCAAAGGTAATGAGGCGAAGTCAAAGACGAAACAACCTTCAGATATGACCACTCCGAGATTCGAACCCGGGTGGTAGTGATCTGTGGTTTTTTTTCGTGTGAATAATTAGATTTTTATGATTATTGCATTTATTTGTAATGGTATTTAATAAACACATATTTATGAATTAACTTGCAGTACCAAAAATTAAAATCAGTTATTACTTATGCTAGATAATTATTTTAAAATATACTTATAATGAATTACAATTATATTTCAATACCAAGTAGTCTAACATGTCAACAAATCCGTGACATTTCTCCCAAATCTATGGTTGGGATGATCTTGGGTGATCAACACAATAGAATGTGTCAACTGAAGACACGCTGCTTCAATGTGCTAAATTGGAAGGATTTGGGGATGATCTGACACACGAAGTCGCATCTTTTCCAAACATTTGGGTGATCACTGAATTAATGTTAAGCTCTCGGTGTTTAGCCAGAATGGACGTATACGGTTAGCAGTCACATAGATTCAGCATTGGTGGTTATCTCATATACATACCAGAAACAAAACCTGTCTCCGCAACTTTTGATACACTTACAGTATTGTGTGGAAAGCACAATGTCGAGCAACGTACCAGAAATGTGGTAAAAATATGGAGACTTGTCACCAGAATAAAAAATCGGATATATATAATCGGATATATATATATATATATATATATATATAAAAATAATGATACAATGTTTATAATATATATATTATAAACATTGTATCATTATTTATTTCACACCTACAACGTTATACTGTATTGTCAACAAATGAGCCGCTGACATGTACACATTAATAAAGGTGTGTCCAGTCAAAGATTTCATAACTCTATGTGTGGCTAATATCACACACGATAGAGTATATTTTTAAGAATTGGGATTTAGCTCAAGTGTCATTGTTCTCGCCTTAGTTTATTTTGCCCGGGGGTGAGGTCGGGGGGACGGTTGGACGCGTTCCTGCGTCACGGCGTTCGGAAGCCGTCCACGTTGGCAGATGTTTGCGTCGACGAAGTGCCATCGTACCAATTGGACGTCACCAGCGGCCACTCACTGTCAGGTCGTAGAGTTTTTTTTAAATCGCCAGTCCGACTTTACGCTTTACGTCTCGCCGTGAGCTCGTTAGAGTACACCGCCCCCTGGTGTTATCACCTGTAGTGTTCTGATTAAATAAACAGCTCGCTCGTGTTACGATCTCTGTATCTGATGACGGTGTCGTGGTCCGGCTTTATATAATTGGTGGGAGGATTGTTGTTGTTGTTGTTGAGTTGGTGTTTTGTTTTGCGCTTGTATTGTATATTCTTGCATTTTAATAATGCATTGATTTATTTCTTGTTTCATCTGTCTACTCGTTTGACCCGTTTTAATGACAGAGGTCTGAGAGAGAGAGAGAGAGAGAGAGAGAGGGCGAAAGAGATAGAAGCGGGTTTTTTTTGGGGGGGGGTTATATGTGTGCTCATTTAATGTAGTTGGGTGTGGTGGGAGTTACTCAGTACAGGTGTAGCAGTAATTGTTATCTGATTATAGAACATGAGTATGAATCTGTCAACTCACTCCCCCCCTCTCTCCTCTCTCTCTCTCTCTCTCTCTGTGTGTATGTGTGTGTGTTACTCGCACGGCTTTTGATGAAGTATCTGGATTTTACTGAATTTGGATATAACAACTCCCTCCTCCTCCCTCTCAAAGGACCAATAGGATAATCAGATATTGAATCCATATAAAGATATTGAATCTAAATAGTGTTTGTGTGTGTGTGTGTGTGTGTGTGAGTACAGACTTTCTGATTAATCAACATTTGGCTGTATTCACTTAGTTTGAATTGGTCGATTTTTAAAGCCGGAGTGTGTTAGTTCTAGGCATTAAGCTGTTAGTTTGCTTATTTTGTTCCCTAAATGCCTATATAAATTATAAATCTGAACAGCACTGTTGATGTAGTCACAATAAACATTCGTGATTGGATCTGTTGGTTATTCAGACCTATACCTAGCGTCCGTTTTGCCGGAAACCCGTGATATATGACGTGCTTTGGTGAAGTTGAGAAACTTTGAAATAACTATCAATTGGCTAAGTGTTATAAAGCAGACAGTTTGTCGATTTCGTCCAGTTTTGCAGTTTGGAAAACCCGTTTGTTTTGTTGTTTGGGGAGAATCTCCAGGCTGTCGCTTATTCGGCACAGCCTCTATGTTGGAGTGGTTGAGAAAACTCCTCACCCACCACTCACAGGGAGCAGTACGGAAAGATGGAGCCGAAATACCCTGAGGGTGGCACTGCCAGAGTGTTTTACGTCCTCGGGTTTTTTTAACGTCCCCCTTTATTTTAGATAATTCAGTGGAGACGGCAGCGTCATTTAACGTCGTCATCCACCCACGAAGTTGTGAGCCGAGAAATTAATCTCTGGAAAAGTTTCGGCCCCTTGCGCGGTTCGAACCTGTGACCGTTGGCACCAAGTGTCGGGTGCTTAACCACTGAGCCACCGGAGCCCGACTATGGGTTTGTATAAAAAGCGCATCATTTTTAACATGTCCACCAATTTCAGTAGCCATTTGTTTTTACTTTGGTGTTAAAGTCTCTTCCAACGATAAAGGGCGCCTCCGTGGTCTAGCGGTAGCGTGTTGAACCACAGATCACTACCACCCGTGTTCGAATCTCGGCGTGGGCATATCTGAAGATTGTTTCGTCTTTCACTTCGCTTCATTACCTTTGGAGGTCGCTCGGCCCATTTAGCCTACCGGGTGCACAAAAGTGGCCATAAAACATCAATCGTCATCAGCTTCCAATGATAAACTGTAGCCAATCCCGTTGCGCGCAGGAACACTACATATTTGAGCTTGCTAATAGCGGCTTCTGAGGGTTTAAAAACAAATCTGTTAACCAGTTACTAATCTATCTTGAAGCTTGATTTTGGAATATGTTAACCGTTGTTGTAAAAAAATGTAAATGTTGCTGTTTTGTGGCCACTTTTGTGCCCGGTGTAGGCTAAATTGGCCCGAGGGACATCCGATGGGAATGAACCGAAGTGAAAGATGAAGCATCCTTCTGAGATAACTCGGCCGGGGGTTGAACCCAGGTGCTATAGATATGTGTCCAACCGCGCTACCAGTTGGGCCATTCCGATATCTTATTACAAGCTTGTTATCAAATATGTTATTGTTAATGACGTAATATGTGTTTGTGTGTGTGTTTATGTGTGTGAGTTATCAAATGTGTCGTTGTCTGTATTGTAACACGTGCGTTTTTCATCCGGGTAGAATTCGCTGATGGCCTTAAATTGTTTTCGGAAGAAATGTGACCCGAGAAGATAAACACGGCTGTGTTTCTGTTAGTTAGTCTACGATGTGTGTCACATAGTACTAAT
>JAODUP010000786.1:115000-137500 GCA_025642065.1 Paralvinella palmiformis | reverse complement strand
CGTCTGTGATCAGAATTCCCCCACTCCCTCCTACCCGTGTCTGCGCGTGTGTGGTTAGCAGAATTACCCCCCCCTCTCTGTGCCTGCGTGTATGTGCTTAGCGGTGTGCAAAAAGTTGTATTTTTGTAAATCACACAAAATATTTTCTTTCTTACAATAAAACACACAGTACAGGGCAGTATCGATATGGGACTACCAGAGTTGTTGATGAAACACTTCAGGGTTCAAATCCTAGTGTTAGCTGTGTTTGTCGGATGTTTCACGCGGTTGTTTGTTTGTTTGTTTGTTTGTCCGTTGGGTAGTCACCCGCATCCATATGACCATGTGTGTGACTAGCACTGAGGTACACTCACTCACTCACTCACTCACTCACTCACTCACTCACTCACTCACTCACTCACTCACTCACTCACTCCCTATTGGTTGCTATAAACATAGGATGTCGTAACTTGTACGTACACAAATGTCATGTACATCTATTCGCCTACCGCCTTACTTCAGTCGGAGCCAACAACTCGCGATCAGAGAAGTGACGTCATCATTAAATTTTAGCAGAAAGCCTGTTTTCAAAATACCTACGATTCAACTGGCCGCGCGTCTCATCAGTTGCCATGGTGACCAAGCGAAGCAGTATTTACCTTTAATGATGATTGTATTGGTCGAAACGTAGTGCTACCTGGCGAACACTCCCGGCTTGTGATAATTGCGTTAGAAATGTGTCATTGGCGATGGAAGTAGCCATGAGTTGGGGGGGGGGGGGAGATCTCCTTCGTACAGGACCATACTAATTATGGTCATAGCTTACGCATGACGTAATCTAATGTGATCCCATTAGGGCGGAAAGTTACTGTTCTATAATTGTTGTTCGATTAATGCGTAATTGAAATGGCTCCAATAGCCGAGTTGATAGAGTGGTCATCGGTAGGTTCAATTCTGTGTTGGGTGGGATCATGTTATGCTGTTTAGCTGCGGACGTGTGTCTGTGTGTGATGGATTAAGAGGATCGCTCATTGTGCAAAATACCCAAGGAATGGCACTTCTACAATGCTGTTGATTTGTGTGCCACACTACAAACGTGCAGGTGAGGGTTTGAATTTGTGTATTACCTTTGGTTATTTGATGTTTCATCTGATTATCGATAGTTGCCTTGCCATTTTTGACCGAGGCGAGGCTAAGCAAGGCACTCACTCACTCACTCACTCACTCACTCACTCACTCAGTGATACTACTTGGATATGAGCTTTATACTTCCAAGAACTGATCACTTGTAGGGTGGTTTATTTGGTCCTGGAAAAAATTGTCAAAAACATGACAACTAAACAACCTTGTACAAAACATGCCAACTAAACAACCTTGTACAAAACATGACAACTAAACAACATTATACAAAACATGACAACTAAACATTGTAAAAACATGACTAAACAACATTGTACAAAACATGACAACCAAACAACATTGTATAAAACATGACAACTAAACAACATTGTACAAAACATGACAACTAAACAACATTGTATAAAACATGACAACTAAACAACATTGTATAAAACATGACAACTAAACAACATTGTACAAAACATGACAACTAAACAACATTGTACAAAACATGACAACTAAACAACATTGTACAAAACATGACAACTAAACAACATTGTACAAAACATGACAACTAAACAACATTGTACAAAACATGACAACTAAACAACATTGTATAAAACATGACAACTAAACAACATTGTATAAAACATGACAACTAAACAACATTGTACAAAACATGACAACTAAACAACATTGTATAAAACATGACAACTAAACAACATTGTACAAAACATGACAACTAAACAACATTGTACAAAACATGACAACTAAACAACATTGTACAAAACATGACAACTAAACAACATTGTACAAAACATGACAACTAAACATTGTATAAAACATGACAACTAAACAGACATATGTAAAAACATGACAACTAAACAACATTGTACAAAACATGACAACTAAACAACATTGTACAAAACATGACAACTAAACAACATTGTACAAAACATGACAACTAAACAACATTGTATAAAACATGACAACTAAACAACATTGTACAAAACATGACAACTAAACAACATTGTATAAAACATGACAACTGAACAACATTGTATAAAACATGACAACTAAACAACATTGTACAAAACATGACAACTAAACAACATTGTATAAAACATGACAACTGAACAACATTGTCATAAACATGACAACTAAACAACATTGTATAAAACATGACAACTAAACAACATTGTACAAAACATGACAACTAAACAACATTGTACAAAACATGACAACTAAACAACATTGTCCAAAACATGACAACAAAATCATATGAGTGCTGACTAAGCCATATAGAATATTAGAAAACAAAACAAAATATTTTACACGCTAAACAAACGTCATTGAGAAATGTGAAATATTACACTTTTATGGCCACTTATGTGCGCGTGGTAAGCTGAATGGGTGAAGCGAAAGATGAAACATCCTGTAAATATAGCCCACCCTCACGTCTGAACCCCGATGTAAGAGGTCGGTAGTCAACTGCCCTAACAGTCGGGCCATAGAGAAGTGTTCATATTTGATTGATGTCAGATACTTATAGTATACACACCTTATAATTTCACACAGAGATGTTGGGTCTAATAGACACACACAATACACGTCTTAGTGAGTGATGTATTCAGAAGTAGATTTCTCGAATCATTTAAAACTAATAATAATAATATGTTTGTACATACTGCCTTAATCAGCCCCGGCTGCTCTAATGTGTTTTACGCTAGGTTCAGACTTAAAACACGGTCTTTCTCAGGTAGCACAAAAATACAGAGATAGCCGTTTAAAACGATCCGATCTGCACCCAGTTTCTCACATTTGGGTATCGTACAACCACAGGTAAAGGATATTGTATTGTAATTTTGGTATTTCCCTAACAGGTCATTAATTGTGTTGTTTATTTGTTTGGATGACGTGTGTTTTGGTGACCATTGTTTGGCTACTGTCAGCCTATTGATGTCATCACGCTCACACGTTGTCTGGTCTCTGAAAATTTTGCTACCTGAGCTAATTGAAGGTGTCACAAAGAATATTATATATATATATATATATATATATATATATATATATATATATATGCCTAGGTACCTTTAAGGTGTTTATGGACCACTTGTTCGTTTATTACAGGTGTGCGTGCGTTCATGCGCGCGCGCGCGCGCGCGTGTGTGTGTGTGTGTGTGTGTGAAGACACTGGTATATGGATATAGCCCATGGGTGATTAATCAAGGTTCTCAAAATCTCAAAAGTATTGACTTTTCAAGCAAGTATCCTTAATGTCTCACCACTCCTTAACTGGCAGTCTAACAAATCCTCAAAAAGTGAATGGGTTGTGTGTGTGTGCGTGTATGCGTGCGTGTGTGTCTGTGAGAGAGTGTGTATTTGCCCCAAAAGAAGTTGATTGTGTGGCATTTGTCATATGATTAAGTCCACCAAGTTTATTGTTCCAAACTTGGCACTCATTGATCCATTCATTAATTTAATCAGTATAACTATATACTGGTCTAGCTGCCATTCTAAATATACCCACCCACCGGTTTTTATTTCTATCACACATACTGACCTCTCAGCCACCCCCCTCCTGCTACATACAAATGTCATTGATTGCTGAGAGACATCCTGTACCTCGGGTTTTATCACCGCGAAGAGCCGTCTAAATCTGCCATATATATATATATATATATATATATATATATATATATATATATATGTACAAGTCGATTGATTTTGAGCCGTATCACATGTTCGTGTCGGCATTGTGTTGTCATGACAGGAGAGGAGAGGGATAAGAAACATAGATCCCACCTCCCACGCCGGATCTTCCCCACGCACACGTCGTCCACACGCCAACCAACCGTCTTCATAATGGCGGTGCGATATTTACCATCAGCAAGACGGATCCGTTGTCTTTAATAACTGGCCATTAAAGGTCGATTATTTTAATATCGGGCGTTATGTGATCGGACCAAAGTTCAGCCAGCAGCAGATAATGTTTGTATCATCACACTGTTTTAAATAACATCACTAACAGATTGATTTCACGTCGTTTACCATAAAACAGATATACACTTTATTTGAATGAGATTTTAAAATTTTATTTTATCAAATAATAATAATAATAATAATAATAATAATAATAATAGTAATAATAATAATATAATAATAATAATAATGGCCCCAAATTTCAGTTTTATCACCAAGGAGGTGTCTCGTTTAGTGTACGTTGAGATTTTCCTGCTACTTCAGATGTGACATTTTTTCGGAGCATACCTGAAGTATGCTTAACCTCGTGTGTATATATACTATATTTATATTCATCTGTGTATGCTATGCACGCGCACACACAGACACACTGTGCGTGTGTGTTTGTTTGTGTGTATGTGTGATTCTCGATTTGACATTTAAATAAGACTTTTTATCCTTTGATACCATGTCGGCTCTGTGAGATGCTAGACACCGAGGAATTGAGCTCATTAACATACCCGAGGGAGTATTACAATAGAACAATGGCTAGTCATTCGATCACTCTATAGAGACTAGATAACTATATATATATATATATATATATATATTCTGTTTCTGATATTGTTAGTTATTAACCCCAAAGCAACAAGTGGAAGGAAATTATATTGATAATGTTAGCATGATTATCAGCAGTGGGATTGAGTGTGGGGGAAGGGATGAGTAGGGAGGTAGGTTGTGGGTGATGGGGGGGGGGGATTGAGGGAAGGGGGAGTGAGTGAGTGAGTTATATTTTACCTCGGTACTGGTAACATCAGGGTGATACGCTGAGAGACGACTCACCAGGGAAAGATAACCTAGACACAGCTAATACAAGGATTCGAATCTTGACCTGAAGATTTCTAGCACGGCGCGCTCTATCAATGAGCTATTATAGTATCCTAGAAAGATAGGATAAATATAGGAACTTTGAGTGAGATGGATATATTGGTTTGAGTGAAGAGGATCAAAACAAAGAACCTTTGGGGAGCGGGAGGGGGTGGGTGGGATAGACGGAGCTGAGAAACACTTAAGAGGGGATCAGCTGATACATAGGATGACCACAGACGGACTGGGTTAGGAGGTGTAGACTGAGGTTAGGAGACTGATGGTACGTCTTAAGGGTTTATCACTCAAAAGATACTCAATGCTGATGAGTAAGATGTCGCCTCCTGATCACCGACAGACGGTGGTTGATTCACGGCTCCTAAACTCCTAGTAAATGTTTGATCCGGTTAATCCCGATGAGGATGGTCGGCGGAGATCGGTAGTCCGAGAGCAACTCGATCCGTTTATGATATATTTTCGGTACCGTCACTCCAGTTCAGTTCTTTGGTATCGGTCCATATGAACGATAACTTTCCTGGATAAAATATTATTATACGAGTTGGACGCATGTCCATACTTTGGATACCTGGATCTCGCATTTGTGGCGGCCTCGCAGAACCCTGGTACTAGAGCCCATCACACGCACGCACGCACACACACGGAAGCTTCCTTGGTCTAACTGGTAGCGTGTTGGCCACAGATCTCTTCTACCTGAGTTCAATTCTCGGTGTGAGCTTGTCATGATGGTGTTTCATATTTCTCTTCGCCTCATTACATTTGGGGGTAGCTCAACCCATTTAGTCCACCGTGTGTACAAAAGTGGCCGTAAAACACGAAACACACACACACACACACACACACACACGCACACACACACACATAAAGGAGAAAGAGAGGGCGAGACAGAGAGCCTTATCTAAGAGAGATTAGAATGAAGGTGACTTTAGCCGTTATTGACCCCAGTAATATATATATATATATATATATATATATATATCTAACTGGTTTAATATGTACTCTCACGAAGTGAAGAAGACATTATGATTTATACCAATTTATAATATTAATTATAAAATAAATCAAGTCACTGGGTCTAGAGCTGCACTCTGTAAGCTTCCTACAAATATAGGCCAAGGGTAGTTGACCCCGTTCTTGTACCTAAGAGACGGGCGTGTGTGTGTGTGTGTGCATTTATATTATAGGATGACACCACCTTACAGCTAAAGGTGTAAATACGCTACGCTGTCCATCCGTAAATCTATACAGGCATGAAGTGTACCTTGTTATTACTTCTGGATGACTCATCAGTTCGTGCGTTTTGTACGTACTACCTTTTCCTATTTGGAAAATATTGGTATACGTAGTGGCTGAATGACCCCTGACCTGAGGTACTGATGAATAGCGAGAGACAAGGGGACGAATCCGGATTGCATTGTGAGTAAGTAGGACATGGAGGGAAAAAGTACAGTGTAAGGACTTGAGTTCCTCGGATGTGTGATGATGGGAAATCTGAGGGATGGAATTGGTCCTGTTTACAATGGAGTGAAAGATGGCTGGAAACAGAACAGAACTGGAAGAAGGAAGAAATCTGGGAATGGATTACTAGAAATGATGACAAGGAAAGACAAACATTAGGAGTGATGAGAAGTGATTTCGGGGAAGAAAGATGACGAGGATAGAAGTCAGTGAGTGCAAATGGGCTGATGGTAATGGAGGGATGGATGACGATGGAAGGGTGTGAAATTGGGAAGGAGGAAGGTGAATGAATGGGGAGTGCTATTCGGGATTGATATGGCCCGAGAGGGTCCTGTAATTACGAATGTGGGTGATACCTACCGGAAACTGGTCAGCGGATGGTTTGATTTCGGGATAGGTAACTAGATAGGAGAGGGAGAGATAATCTTAATGGCTGAAACCGACAAATTGGTCTACGTCGGACAGCTTGATATAGTTTTATAACTTAGGATGGTGGATATGGTGTGCTATTGTAGACAGAGAGAGAGAGTGTGTGTTTGTGTTCACTTGTTTGTTCAATTCCTTCAATCTCTCCGTTTGTTCACTGGTTCTCATATTTACTCACTGTCATGCCCGTCAGTAAAAAAAACAAACCTAGTCAGTTACAGTTATTTTTAGAACCAACTACAAACATTTGAGGCGTTCTAAATTTCATAAACAAACGCCACGCCGTCAAATTAAGCAGACCAGCTCCATTTGTTGTGCTACGATGGCAGCAGCACCGCCCCCCCCTCCCCCATTGTCTCGTCAACAGTATTCTCTACCCGAGTTCTTTTTAACACGATTTTCTAATATTTCGAATTCCGTAGATGCAATTCAGCAGATGCAATGATTTTATTTCTGGACTTTTCTCCCCTTGATATGGATGGACCTGTGTGATCTAGCATCACCTATGCTACAACAAGGGGTACACCTTTTCTAGAAACCACTTAAAATGGGTAGATAATCCATGATACCCATCACGGATAACAATCCAACCAGATGTTCGTTTGTGGCGCTGAGCGAAATAGTGAGCTTGTGAAACGCCGACAGCCGGTTGTTGGGTTCAAACCAAGAACCTCCTATAATATTTAGTCCACAGTTTTTACCACTTACACACCACAACAGGTGAATAGACATATGCTATTAGTTTACGTGTCTCGTGTGGCTATTGTGACCCATTAAAATATTTTGATTGTACACACATTAACTTATGATTTCGTATGATTTTGCTATTTTCCACAGATTATGCAAATCTTGTTTTCTTTTCTCAAAGACACAAACTTTCTTAAGGGAAACATTTATACGTTTGAAATACAAATAGCAAATATGCTTATTTTGACAATAGAATTTACTTTTATCAGATGCAGTATATATCCCACTTGATTCGGTGTTAAATGCACCACGCCTTGTAATAAATCA
Organism: Paralvinella palmiformis; assembly: GCA_025642065.1. Classification (NCBI taxonomy): domain Eukaryota; kingdom Metazoa; phylum Annelida; class Polychaeta; order Terebellida; family Alvinellidae; genus Paralvinella; species Paralvinella palmiformis. The sequence goes on along the minus strand of JAODUP010000786.1, from coordinate 129,658 downwards.
TTAGAACTAGAAACGGTGAGAGACAACCAGCTTTTAGGAAAAAGGCTTTGGTGTGATCGTTTCATTTCCATCAGTTTGTGTCTCATCGGTGACCAATGCTCAGAGACAAAACGAAGTCACCATAGGTTCAACTGGATTTTGCTTTATTTTGTCATGAGAACGCTCAAATAGTACAGTTGTTAAAGTATTGCACTGCCAACTACCAGGTTGTGGGTTTGAATCCCACTCACACCTGTATTTGTGGGTGATTTTCTAGGACATTGCCTTCTTGCAGTGATCACAACTAGGACATATGATTCATATGTCCTAGTTGTGATCACTGCAGAGGCAAATAAACCACTCACTCACTGACTCACTGACTTAATCACTTGCCCACTCACTCACTCACCCACCCACCCACTGATTCACACACTCATTCTGTTATGATACTAAGGACTTCTAAGTTTTCTGTTATTTTCTAGACTGAAAAGAGACAGTTCTCTTTTAATAACTCTTGGGACCAAGCTTTTATTTTCTTACCTCTATCAGGGCATAAACAGTTGTTGACTAGGACTGTGGATGTGGACTAGGACTGAGAAATGTTTTCAATTCCCACCTACCATCACCATGAATTAGTGGAATGCTTCAAAATACGATTTCACTCAAATGTGAAGAGTTGACAATGGCTCGTTGTCATCTAACAGAACAGATAAAGCCCAATCATCTGGGAAACTACTTAATATGGATGAAACGGTGGGTTTTTTTTTCACGGGTTACTCAACTTGTTGACTTTTGATTGTCAATGAAGTACGCCTGTTGATATGTTTCTGCGATGTATGAGACTATTGCTCATTTCTAAGAAGTACATCATACCGATTTTGGATCATCAGGTCAGACACTGACCTGGTACATAAGATGTATTTAGTATAGGAAGCATAACTTTGAGGAACTGATTATCGTAAGAGAACAGTTCATTCGAGTTATTTAGACTCAGTCCCACAACCTGGGGGGTTTATGGTGCAGCGATTTAACCAATGTGCCCACGCCAGAGGAAATCAGAACTGTAACGATATCTTTAAATGTTGACCCGTATTAAATACTCGCCTGTTCTCTTTTTTTCGGTTTAGTATAGGATTTTTGTCGGTTTCAGATTTACTATATTATATATAGCAATAGTTCCAAATGGCCAGATTCTGCTGATGAAGTTGCTCATTTAGATGAGCATCTTATTAATATTATAACAATAGTAATTATTAATTGTTTACGTTATCTTCATTCTGTTGGAATCCTGCATGATGTTAACTTTTATGAAACTGTTCCGAAAGATACAGAGTGTACTTTCACAAGTTGTTTTCCCGTATGTGTGGTTATAATATGTACACACTCTAAAGTTCTGCTTCATTCATATATATATATATATATATATATATATATATATATATATATATATATATATATATATATAAATAAATAATTTATTCATTCAATTGACCTCCTATGACCAACAGGGAACCATCTTCTGATTTCTATTACAGTACGACAGCGTGCACTTCAATTACAACTTTACTACTGACCAGTACTGATCGTTATTATAATTACAGGCCTTTTAATTACTCCACTGTGTCCTACATTCAGTAGGAACCGACTAGAAGTGGGTGACATTAAATGGCTTATTCATACTGGTGTCTTTATTTAGCCATATTCATTCAATCACTCTCTCACTCATTCTCTCATTCGGGCTGTTTTTACTAGCACAGTACTGCGCCACAAACCTTAGGTCGTCTGTTTATTTCCCACACTGATACCTATACGTGTGGAATATTTCCATAAGGAGTCACCCCTCAGTCATATGTCCCATGTGTGAATAGTGCTGGGGATAAACAAAACATTCACTCACTCACTCACTCACTCACTCACTCACTCACTCACTCACTCACTCACTCACTCACTCACTCACTCACTCACTCACTCACTCACTCACTCACTCACTCACTCGCCGGTCCACTCATTTTAGGAAGTAATTTCTCGGCCTTATGTCCCAGTTGTGATCAGTGGAGCACCCGTGCCAAATTTGTTTGACATTTTTAGTCTTGAATTCCAGTCAAGTTTTTAAATGTCTTCTGTTTGGCATTGTTTAGGTGCGCTGTGCTGTTTTTCCCCCCAGACCAACTTGATGGCGGTTTGTGCCAAAACTTGCCACTTTTTGCTGCAGCTGGTTATACATGTACTTAGGTTATCTGTGGCACGATGCTTTATTTGTGGCTCTCTTATGGTTTGTTTTCAGTGCCATGAAAGACAGCAGATTTAGCCCAATTACCAAGGATGAGTTTCCACGCCTTCACTGCTCCGTGTCCATTTTAACAAGATTTGAAGATGCTCAGGATCACTTGGACTGGGAGGTCTGTGTGTGTTTGTGTATATGTGTGTGTGTGTGTGTGTGTGTGTGTGTATATGTGTATGTGGGTGTGTGTGTGTTATTTGATACAATTTACAGTCATTTTGTTATGTATCATTTCAATGCCTATATTTGTACGTTTCAGGTGGGAAAACATGGCATCCGCATTGAGTTTGTCAATGAGAAAGGACATAAAAAGACTGCCACATATTTACCAGAGGTTGCCCCTGAACAAGGTTAGCTGATGACAAAGTTTAGTTTAACTAAGAATCAGCTTAAGCTGACTTAAGAGTTTTTGTTATGTCTTATGATGATGAGAACAAGCTCTCAAATAAACTGAAACACTTTATTTTCATAAACAAACCGGTCACTAATAAAGAAATATAATAATTTTGTACTATAAATAGATTTATATGGAAATTTTCATAACAATCTCACACATTTTAAAGGGTAGCATTTTACCAATTTATACAAATTAATGATTCTAGAAATATTCTTGATGTTTTATTTTGCCTCAGTTTTTTTTCCCAATAATTTAGTAATTTTCTTGAGTTAGTCTTTAGATTGTGAACTAACTAAAACATATGAAGATTTTAACTTATTGAAAACATTTTAGGATGGGATCGTATTCAGACAATTGACTCATTATTGCGCAAGGGAGGCTACAAGGGACAGATCTCACCAGATGTGCGCAAGTCGATCAAGCTGACGCGTTACCAGAGCGAGAAGCTGACAGTGAGCTATGCTGAGTACATCGGGCAGAAGAACGGATATGCCAACCACCACCACCCGAACAATCACATACCCCACCTCCCACAGCACAATGGCCACGTGCCGCACTACTCAGGTAACCGCGGGGGACAGGGTCCCCTCGGCAGCAGGGGGCGCCATCCCTACAGCCACAACCACCACAGCCACCCATACCAGCCACACAGTCACCACGGCAACCATTCCTGATGTCACGCTTGTACAGCCCTGAGGAAGACCGATGGCAGTCACTACACAAACCAGTCCAACCATCACCGTGGCAACATCTACAGCAGTTACGATCCGGGTTTCCCCCGATCATCACCACCATCTTCATCATCGCCTTCGTCACATCCCGGGGCGACCTACACGTTCCCGTCCGGCGAGCTCGGCTACGCGGCCCCTGGCCGACAGTGGACCAGTGCCATCTTGTGCTCGCTCAGCGACGGCTTCGGCTTCATCTGCAAGCTGATCTGGGTGATCTGCTGCTCCTGTTGCCGTAGGAACGCGAGCAAACGGGAGACAAGAGTATGACATCGACTTTTGTAGGCGTCCATTACTGTCAGTCCAAACGCGATCTTTCATTTTAAAACAAAAATCAAACGTCATCATTAAGTTTCTGTGTGAGGAAGTAACATGGTATGGGAAAGCCTTGATGAATTTATCCATAATTTATTATATATATATATATATATATATATATATATATATATATATATTTAACATTCAGCTGATATTTACTGTTGGTAATTTTTAGTTCTGCTATGTTTGAGTCCAAGTTGTGCTTTTATGATCTAAGCCATAGTTACAGCCAATTTTATTTAAAGAAGCTCAAGCAATCGTTATCTCAACTAATGCTGTTCAGATTTTTGGTTAATGTGATATGCTAATAATTGACTCGAAAAGTCACAATAATTGAGTCGAGTGAGTTGTGATCTCATCAGATGAGTTGTAGGACAAATATATTACGCGTGGCACAGTATTCTATAAGAGAGCTAGAATTATTGGGCTGTTCTGTTTAGAGTAGGAAATTCTAGATGTGACTCCTGTGAGGCAACGAATTGGAGAGACCATATGCATTATGTTAATGTTTCATATGGATATTGTCTCGTTTGTGATTGTCCTGGGTCTTCTGGTTTAGCCAACTGGTAGAGTGCTATTCTCAAAATTGACTGTTTAGCATTCTGAGCTTGTTCGAACCAGAAGTTAGTTCTCTTTTAAGTAAAGGCTTAGTTACTATTTAACATTTTCTTGCCCGTCTTTGGTTAAGATAGTACCATATCTTGGCAGTGTTCTAAATGTAGAAATTTTGACTTAGCGGGTCCTTTTGTGAGTATTGTTTAGTAAATTCCTAAACGATTCCCTGTAGTGATTGATTTAATAATAATCTCATTGAACTTGATCTCTAGCATGTAAGGGATTCTCGTACAGTCAGATTAAATTTATTTGTGTTTAGGAAAAAAAATTCTCGAGAAATCGACATTGTTATTGATTTAGGTCTTTAGTGTTTTCCGGAAATAATTTGTTTATTTCCAGTGTGTTTGTAATCGGCGTGGAATCAGCAGCAAGACAGTAGAAGATGGTCATAAATTTTAACACTGTACTGGGATTTCGTTGATTCGGTCCTAGCCAATCGGGAACCTTTAGTAGAATCTTAGCTATGATTGGCTCTGTTTTCAAAGGCTTCACCAATCGGATTATCTGTATGCAAGTAACATGACCCACAATGTTGGCTGTGTCATTTAGTTTAAATATTTTTCAGCATATAAGTTTGTCACGTGTTCGATGTTTTCAGAGGACACAGCGTAATGTCTTGGGAGTATTTGGTGAAGGCTGTGCTGGGACTTTCCAAATTCACTGAAGTGCTATTATTTGAGAACGTTTTTCAGAAATTTGTGTTCCACATCAGGGATGGTCGTTTTGTGGCTAATTCAAGGCAATTTCTTAACTAGGCTAGGATTGTTTGTATTTGCATTTTATTATAATGACCAAGTGAATAATTTGGCTTAACTAATCATTTTTCACTTGCGCTGCATTTAGCATACATCTGCATTATACGGTGAGGAAGAGAGGAGCTGGTTACTTGTCTTGTGTGCACAAAGTCTTGAAAGCACAGACACTAGAAATTGGCTGAAATATGAGTGCATGTGTATCTGTGTGTGTTAAGTACTGTATAGTTTCTAATAGGGGCAGATTATCTAATGGAAGCACACGTTCTTCAATTATGACAGCTCATGCCTAAATACAGATATTTGTACATATCTGTGATGTCCAGTGATATTTTTGTCAATACGTCCATTTCTCTTTTTAAAAAACCCACCCGAAACAGCATACATACATATTTCATCATAGTCATCGTAGTCTTTCCACATGACTACAGTTTAACTTGAAGCTATTTAGGAAATAATAAAATATCCACTCAAACTATCATATTTGTATTTGGACATACTAACATGTGTTTTTATTCTTCTTGTGAAATTTTCTAAGTTGTGGCCAATCAGTTTGGCTGGCTTGAACGCATGTTGCGTGCACCAAATAATATGTCGGTGTTCTTTTTGTGCGATGTATGAAAAAGTGAAGAGGGGGGTTATTTCACAGTAATTCCTTGAGATTCTTTTGTTGTTTGACTTAAAATTGTAACAGATTTGGCAGAATCACCATGTTTTCTTGTCGGGATTTTACTCCAGAAGTTTTAGTCACTGTTGCAAGGCTTCCATTAGCTACATAGTTGAATTTGCCCATCTATTGGAAACTACAGATATGGTATATTAACAATATAGTTATGCTTGGTGATTAAATAAATGTTATATTGCTGTAATGTGGCATGCTAGTAGCTAAATAATAACAGCTGGGTCATGTGACCCGCTTGTTGTCTTAGGAGTTGGCGATGGCGGAGATTATTATTCGCTAGAGTAGACTTCCCGAATGCAGCTGTATGGTGAACAGCTCCTTGTGTGCTGTTAAGAATGTACAGGTTGGTTTTGCTATCCAGCTGTTCCCTTTCACTTAGTTGGCAGGTGATGCCACATGCACCCAAGATGCATATCATCAGATTGTCGCTAGGAGCATTTTGCCGACTGAGCATGTATGGCAAAGTTAAGCAGATTGGTATGGTCGTTCTCGTCACACATCAACCAATGCGTCCACGTCAGACGTGGCGCCCCCTTCTCATCTCATCTATCTGGAAACTGCTCACATGTCTGCCTACGTCAGACTATATATATAAACCCTTCATTCATTCATAAGACATGTATCTCCAGCTCAGCATTTTGTGTCACCAGTTCCAGCCTAGCTGGATGCGGACGACTGCTGCGTTGTGTCTGCCAGCAGGACGTGGACGGTGCACGACACTCGTGCACGTGCCGTCGCTTTCTTATATCAGGGCTGTACTATGGGCAGAACTTTTACGTTAGGGAATCAACCGCGAGTAGACGTGGCTTGCCACACGCAGGCTGCTGCTACCCGACAACCCTGTCCAGCACATGTATTATAGCAGCAACCATCTGGGCAACAAGTCTCAATGAGATTCTGGTGCTCAATGTGTTTGTGTGTGTCTGTGCGTGCATACGTAAGCGTGTGTATATCTGTGTGTGTGTGTGTGTGTAAATGTTTATCTGTCTTGTATTATCCAATAGTGGTGACGTCTTGTGCATTTGTATCATTTTAGTGATGTTTTATTGGTGAAATCTTAACGTGACTTAGTCCTCAAAGAGCTGAAGCTGTTTTGGTTAGAAGCCACAAGTCAACTTTTAGTCATAATTTTAACCCTGCGGAGCTTTCTGAATCCAATGGGTAAAGCAACAAGATTTCGGCGCATACTAAACATATTGGTGTTACAAACATTTTTATGATGTGACCAATCAAATTGGCCCATTTGATCACATGATCGCATGCAGCCAATTATAATTGGTGCCTTTTTTGTGTGCCGCAAGAGAAACCCTTAGAGGAATTATTGTGCCGAAGTTCCCAAGATTCTGTTGTTGATTAACTTAGGATTTTAGTGAAATTGGATCTAGCAAATTTATGACGTCTTCTCGTCGAGACATTTCGTCGAGAAGATGCGGCCTCCCCGTTGAGGCCGCTATTGGCTACACGGTTGTTGTACCTTTTTATGGCACTAGGAAAATGCGTTGAAAGTGTATGTTTTGTTTTGGTGATTATCCGCCTCATCAGAGACGCCATTCTTTTTAGTTATGGTAGACATCCTCGTTGAAACATTCAAACTGCAGTTTTTATTCACCAAAGAGATGCTTCATTGTTATAGCTAGGCGATATTTTTGATTTGATTTGGCGTGTTGCCATTTCAAGGATCAGTTGTTGTGTTTTGTTAATATATCTCGGAAGGTTAATGAAAACACCGGACAAGTTATTGGCATCCTTAACCGATTGTTTAGACTGATGCATTTTAACGGTCATTCCAACTGGAATACAATTTCTTTGCTTGGGCAACTCCATTCTTGGAGATGGAAGGCCAAGTTGTTGTCATAAAGTTGTTCTGGATTTTTTACGTCGCTGTATGTTGTTGGTGACGATCGATTATTCAAAGACCAACCGAAAAGAAAGACATTGTCTAGTAAAGTGTATTGTAACTAGCTTGATATATATGTACGTGTTATATAACCTGTTATCTGTCAGTGTATGGTTAATTCGTTGTGCATGTGATTGAGTCTGTGTGTGTGTGTGTGCATGCGTGCTGCTGGCCTACCTTAGATATTGGTGTCTTGTTATGTTAAGGTGCTCTTTATGAAGGATGTGACCCCCTTCTGAGTAACATCATGAATAATGTGTGTGTGTGTATATATGTGTGTGTGTATGCGTGTGCGAGAGAGAGAGAGAATGCATGCATCTGAGCATGCAAGCATGCTATATTGTATCTCTGTGAGAGGTTGGGGAAATTTTATTTATAATTATTGTGGATTGTATATTATGTCAACTTTATGCTTCATTGCATTGACACTCACACTCTTCCACACACACACACACACACACACAAATAGAGAGAGAGAGAGACAAACAGACAGACACACACACACACACACACGCATGCGGGCACACTTTTCAAGGTAATGTAACAATTAACATAAACAACGTACACATATTTCTTGTCGAACTGTCACCACACAAAAAATGGCTAAACACAAACAAACAAACAAATGTGTAAATAAGTTTGATTTTGGCACCATAAAACTAAGTGTATATTGGCGTATAATTTGCCTTTCACCTCTATTTGTATTGCTGTAAAATATATAATATACAACAAATAATTGTACACATTCACAGATTTCGTTCTGGTTTTCTTTGTACATGGTGGTGTTGGTGTTGACCATTAGGGGGGGTGTAACTGTTTAACTAACCCATTACATCAGAAGGTGTGCAGTTGAGTTACCAAAAGAACTCCGCAATTTGTCACTTCATTCACTTTTATAGGGGCACTCTGATAGCGCAATAGATAGACCGTTGTTTGTGCTGGAAACCTCCAGGTTACGGGTTCGAATCCACTTCATACCCGTGTTTGTGGGACGTCTCCCCGAGGAGCTGCCCCATTCGCCATCTGCTCCACGTCAGACCAGTGACGAGGCTAAACAAGCCACTCACTCACACGCTTGCTGACTATTTGTTTTTAGACCTGGTCTGTGTATTGTGCATTTCAAAATTGGACTCCGATGTAGTTAAATCTTTATCCATTGTCAACTGCTTATTTTTATACACAGGCTATATACCTACAAATATAATAATTAAAACAGTTTCTTTGTTAATAATGGTATAAGCTAATATTTGCCGTATTACTGTATTAGAAATCTGCAAATGAATACCTCAAAAGTTAATTTTCACTACCTGTTATCAGTTACAATAATTACGAATAATTTTTGTATATTCATATGATGGCTCTAGCCGTAATTGTGCTATGAGCCACTTCCAGCGAACATCTTCAGTCAGATTGGCTAACCTCTGCATCAACTGTTTGATTATTCTGAAATGTTATATATATATATATATATATATATATACTCATATATATATATATAATTACACTAGATTTAACTGTTTTTCAAATTATTCCAGTTATTTCTACTGTTTGGTTAAGTCATAGGTTTATTTGTGGACAAAAATCCAGAGTTAATACAAGATTCAAAACCCGAATTTCAAAAGCGAGATCTCGCATCTTCACCTAACTGCTCATTTATCAGTAACCGTCATTCTTCTATCGTGAAAAACAACGTTGATTATTGCTGTCCATCTATGATTTAAATGCGAGATTGTTGTGGTACTGTTTCAGCATGATCTTGTCATTCATGATCTCTCCAATCTTTTGTAACATAGCTTCGTAAACAATCGAAATTATTCTCTATTCTTCTACTGACCGGCCTTGTCACCCTGCATGCTATAAATTTATCCATTTCAATGCAACTTCGTATTAGCGATTCAGGAACTGATGCCGATGGCAACACTGTGGTCTTTCAGCAGTTTTTTCTTGTGGCAGTTAAAACTAGATTTGTACGAATTGGCAGATGGCGGGTTCAACAATTGAGCTTTGGATGTTGCACTTTGAATGTGAAGGGTTAGTTAAGCAATTCTCGCATGAAATGTACTATTAGGTAGGTCCAGCAGTAATTTTGTCATTGTATTTTGTCATTTTATTAATAAATAAATTTAATAGAAGTGTGTGTGTGTGTGCGTGTCCAAGAGAAATATGTTTGATTGATATTTGTTTATTATTCACTAAGAATATTTAAAGACCATGTCAGCAAACCACGAGACCATTAAGCGGAATATGGAAAACTATATACTTCCTTTTCAAACTGGCACACAACATTTGGATATGTAACCACTTTGAAAGTGAGACAATCAAACGATCTTATTCTGTGGCTAAAAGACTCCGTCTATCAGATGGGAAGCATTCCTACTAAACATGAGTTATGGCACCGAGAAGCTTTTTGGTAATATTATTTGAAAACATCCATTTTTACTGTCCATATTTTGTCATCCATGACTGATGATTGATTGGTAAATAGAAAATGAATGATCTGACAGTTTAAATAAAACATATGACAAATAAGAAGTATTTATTGAAAATACACTGATTTAGAGAAAGGTGTCCTCCCTTTGTGTGTAGACAACAACACCTGTCACAGAAACCTCATTATCAAAGCCAATAGTTGATGAATAATGTTAAATCGTACAATAATTGTCATATCATTGCCAACATTTGTGTAGGAAAAAGCTGATCAATCCAAATCAACTTAAGTAACAAAGCGTTCACTTCAAGTACGTTAACAACATTGTGAACTGAAGACAATATATATATATATATATATATATATATCGTATACATTTATATATATATAAAGTGAGGGTGAATTAATGTAAATTAAAAAACGGTGATTTATCACATTTGGATAATACAAAATCATAATATCATAATTCATCCTTTAATACATGGTTGAATAAGTAATACTTTGCACATTAAACTTGCACTGAAGAATAATACTCCAGATGAATACACAATCACATTAAAGACACATCAATGATGCTGACATAGATTAAAATATGTTGTTAGATATAAATGTAAGCGATGAACTCGTGTAATGATTAGTTTGAAGCATCCTAATATAAGGAAAAAGGGATTTGGCACAACGTAATCACAGCGGTCAAAGGAAAACCTTTCCCGAAAAATGGATCACAACTGTTCAGAAGAGAAAATAAATCCTTCATATACTGAACTTCCAAGTCTGGAATACCGATGTAACATTTGCCTCCTAAACATCACTGAAAATAGTTAACTATTAGGAGGCAACAAAATACAACTGGATACATGAATTAATAGTAAATTATTTTATCAGCAGAAATGAATTATCATTTAATATAAAAATATATATATATATATATATATATATTAATTATTTGACAATAAGTCTTAAACAGGACAGATCTGAGTCCGAGTATAACTCGCAGATAGTTTAACAAATAATTGACTCATTTTAAAAAGAGAAATAATTGAAGGCATCGATACTAAATCAGCAGCCATTACCGATTCTGATATAGATATGGATATATTACAGTGGTCAAATTAATATAATTATTTTTCTTTTAATTTAAGACGAAACATTATTGCAGATCTAAAGAAGCACCCTTACTAATAGGGGCTATCAAAATATACTGTACTTTTAATTGTGAATTCGACGTTACTAAAACCCAATACATTGATCAGAATTTTAGGTATCTGAAATTGGAATGTTACATTACAGATCCTTTGCCGCTGAGGGTATTAAATTTATTATTTTTATTATTGAGGAACCAATTTTCATGTCTGGTCTGTAATAATACTAAAGACACACACACACACACACACACACACACACACAGGCACACCTTTGGCTAATGTTTAAAATTCACATATTTTGCTTTGCTTACTTTCACTGACACCATATTTGACCTTAAACCAAAATATTCCTGACCACAGATAGATCAACAGAGATCAACAAAATGCAAGCAATGCCATTTTACGTCCTATTCAGAAGTACAGTGAACCTTTGATTGGTTGGAATATGATTAGCTACAAAATAAACTTTCATCGTAAATATGCAGAAAAATTTATTATGTGAACTATTCATCAATTAACTCATAACAATACCTCCTACCAGTCTATTTATTAAAAAATTGACCACTTTTCTGGTACATCTTTCTTTCGCCCCCCCACCAAGATGCTACTTTCTCACTCATAAGCAAAACAAGAAAAGTAAACTTTAAAAGATTTACGACATTCATATTTCCTAGTTGACAGTTATTATATTTTGATTGTTCTCCTTCTTTTCTGCTTTCGCTTTACTCTGACTGTTTCTTAATTGCTGAATCTTCTGGCTCCGAGAGGTCAGGTGTTGGGGAGTCGAGATCCGATCCAGTCGGGCGCAGTTTGGAAACTTCAGCAGGTTAGACACCTTGTTCATGATTGAGCTGTGAACAGTTAATGAAAACGATTGTAGTCGAATTATTGTCAAGGAATGTAAATAAAGGGTCAAATTACTGTTGTTCTAGGGCCACGTGTTTGATTATTTCCTCCAAGATTGTAAAATATTCCTCAAAAACAAATGTTACCGGACATACTTACTCAATCTTATTTCTCACGTCGTTTCTGTACAACTCATCTTCGTCATAGACAGAATAGGGTAGGTTTTGTGGGGCCACAAGCTGTCAAAGTTAATATGTGTACATAAACATTTAACATGTGGATGGCTATGTCTGTGTATGTACATGTGTGAGTAAATGTGTGTGCATATGAGTAAGAGTGTGGGCACATATATGCATGCATGTGCATTTGTGCATGTGTGCGTCTATATTTGTGTCTACATGTGTGTGACGGTGAAAATTAAATACACATGTAAGAATAAGTACAACAGAACGTAATAACCATAATGGTGATACATGTCATATGAATTAACAATATAAACTGAGGAATTGTTGTCATGAAAATTCAACATAAATTTCCATATACTGATAACTGAACTTTGCTGCACTACATGAAAGTGGTTAAAGGATATGTTTACAAAACGTCTGTTGAATGATAGAGCTAATTTAGTTCGAACAGAAGCACAGACATCAGTGTCATACCTTCAGCTTGGATCCAACCTGAAACCTACAACTGCGCATCTTACACGTAAACGTCAATATGATGTGTGCCTGGTTTATGACTCTGACTGCCACGTTTGGCGTAATGGCAAATGTTATTGGCTGTATGGGAGGTGCGTGGACGTGCTGCGTCTTGTCATTCCAGTACCATTTACGCTTCCTTGCACCATGCGAGTTTAACTCAATGCCACTCGTCTGGTCTAAGAATAGTCTAAAATCAGATATTTAGAACGAAAATTAACTATATACACGAATTAGCATAAATATTTATTGAAGCAGTAGATTTTAAATGAATTTTCTGAATGGTTGGCTTCAAACAGTTCATATGTTATACTTTGGATAATAATTAGAGTAGGGTCTGATAATCCATGTAGAATATTTACAGTAATTAGAGAAAACTGTCTTTTAAAATAATGAATATTTCGCTATATTCATAATGTCTATTCACGAAACAAATTCCTCCTTTTAAAATTGATGTCAGCTGAAAAAAGCAGAGAATTTACTTTATAATATTTGGCCCATTCACACCAGTCCAGCGTAGTTTATATGACGTAAAATATTATTGTGTTGTATCTTTTCAGATAACTTTAATTGGCACGATATTAGATGAATATATGTACAAAGTACATGAAACAATTTCTAAAACTAACATCATGATGGATGATGTTTTTCGTGCAAATATTAATTGGTGGAACATTTGAGACATTATTACATTTACGTGAATGATAGCCCATTTCAAACACTTGTGTAAACAGTAATTATGTAAATATTAACAGTACCATATCATCTTTGAATGAGCAACAAAAACGTACAACTTCCATTGCAAGTGTGAAGTAGCGCTACAATGATTAGATAAAATTGTTCGTGATTACCAAAAACAGATCATATCCATTGACTCTGTCCAAAAATGGCGACTTATTAAATAAAAAAAATTCTGATCATTTTATGTAGATGACGTGTGAGAAAATGCACACATGCATATGTAACATTCCTTAAATTAAGTTTTAGTTTAACATCAGTTCTTACATAAAATCAATGTGTGCTGGGTGGAAACAGGTCTGAGTCAGGGATAATAATATTGTAAAGCGCCTCGGAGCAGCTTCTAGCTGAATAGGGAGCTGTATAAATGTCACATTATTATTATACAAATTGAAATAGTTTTATCGGCGATGTTTAAATTTCCGCAGTTCAAACAATCAGAAGCCAATCTGGGACAGCATTGGAAAGGAGCCAGACTACACGTATACTAAACCAATCTGGGGTCAGTTTGCGTAATATATATATTGTATACACTCGCGTAAAACATAGTTTTCATACAAATAACATACGAGACATGATGTTGTCAATACCTGATAGTTCCATTGGGATAATATGTTGTGCCACATCCATTTGGTTCAAACACAGCCAGTAGGTTAGCATCTTCATCGTCGTCCTTCTGTGCTATATAGCAGAACAGGCCTCTTTGTACTGAACTTATAGTTACGGCTGGTCGACCTGATGGGTAGCTTAGGTCAAAGGTTAAGGTCACAAACACTAATATAAACACTTATTTGAGTTCAGACATTAAATGAAAAAGTCATTCATTTAGAATATCCACATAAATCTTTATATGTGTGTGTGTGTGTGTGTTAGGGCTGTTGTATATTTATAATTTATCATAAAAAGACAAATGTAAATTAGGGGATGAGTATTGTATATTTGTTGTCTTCCCTTTGGCCCCTAATGATGATAAACAACGATGTGCATGTCAAATAGCATCCAGCACCACGGTGAGAAATAACCAAATTAGAAAAGCTAAAACTTGTCATCTATCCAGCCACGAATTTTGACAATTCCAACAAAAACTAATACAGCAGACATGAAACCATTCCATACACAATTTAGCTGTAGGTGGTGACACTCAATCCAGTAAA